>JAUMJL010001337.1:0-257814 GCA_033558185.1 Dromococcyx pavoninus | reverse complement strand
AGATGCAAATGACGCGAAGCGCGCCGCGGACGCCGGAGGTGCCAATGAGGCTCTTCTCGGCTCGGCACCGCTCGGCTCCATTCGTAAACTCGCATCTCGGATCGGCTACTCTCGGCTAATCGCCGCTCCCCTCGGCTCGCTTCGGCTCCATTCAGCTCCCCTCGGGTCGTAAACTCTCGGCACCATTCCATTGAGCTCGGTACCGCTGGGCTATTCATCGGCACCGCACGGCTACTCTCGGCGCCTCTCTGCCCCGCACCCGCCCGGCTATTCCCGGCTCCGCTCGGCTGTTCTCCACGGCTCGGATTGCGTCGGGTCGGGTCGGGTCGGCTTCGCTCGGCTCGGTTACGACCCGAGACCAACCGAGACGAGACGCGCGGCGGCGGGAATAGCCGAGAGCAGCCGAGAAATGCCGAGAGAAGCCGAAGAGAGCCGAGAAATACCGAGCGAAGCCGAGAGAGGCCGAAGGGAACGGAGAGCTGCCGAGGGGCAGCGCTCGGGCTGCAGTGCCGACTTTCGGACACACGGCGGCAGCAGACAGCTCTGAGGGGGGCCATCACCGCCCCCGCGCGACACCCGGGCTGCAGTACCACGGTGCGGCCACACGGCGGCAGCACTTGGACACCGCGCCGCTTGACCCGCGCTCCCCCTTTCCCCACGCTGTAAAAAAAGAGTCGCTGTATCGGCCGCGGCAGCAGCAAAATCAGCCTCGCTCACACAACTCTGACCCCGCTGCTGCGATTTGGAGACACGGAACTGCAAACCGTGCCTTCGCTCACACCGACCCTGACCGAGATGCTGCGACTTCGGTCCCGTTCTGTGCAACACCGACGCTCCTGGCCTCACGGACAGACCCCCATCGAACAGCGCTGCCCCAACATTCAGCTGGAGCTGCAGGCTCTGCTCTTCAGCAATAAGGTTACATTCCAGACCTGTTAGAGCCACCAGACCTCACTCACCTTCATCAGGCAACTGCTCTCCTAACAAAAGCTGAGAGACACAGGCTGCGTTTCCAGAGGAAGGCCAGCTTTCTCCTTCCGCACGGCTCGCAGAACACATTCTCCATACGTTGCAAGCTGTCCCGAACAAAAGGACTTTGTCTTTTGAAATACGTGAAGACTACCAAGGGAAAACTGACCTGATCCGGGAAAATGCACGGCATTCAAATCCAACAGAAGTGGATACGTGAAGCGATGCATGATGCACCCACAGCGAGAGTATTTCCCTGCCGAACATCCCCTCACCGTGGTGACCCACCAAACTCCTGCAGCGGGCACTGAGCCCTTTAAAGTCAATTGACTGCCAATACACAAAAGCAGGCTGCTAAATCGGGGCCTGCGTTTCAAAACGCTGCGCTCCCACTGCCAGGTTCAAGGTGGCAGTGTGTTCACAACACTTCCTGAACAGCCTCTCTTTTGCTTCTTGGTTTCTTTTTAAATGTCGAAAAACTGAAACACACAGAGCACACAGCGACCGATCTAAAGCTTTAATGCAGACAATACTGGATATAACACAGGCTTCCTCTGGCTTCCCTTTGGCTGGGCAGAAGAGGCCAAAGGGCCCTCAGACACCAACGTGCTGTGCCCAGTCACTCGGGAAAGGTGGCAACAAGGTGACCTTGAGAGGTTCGAGGTCAGACAACGCATCATGCTGAGCATGGGCGGGTGAAGGAGCTGAATCGCTTTGAATGCAGCACCGAGAGGAGCGACCTGCAGGAGGGAACAGTGCAGGAGGGGAGGCTGCGTGACGGAAGAGAGCAGAAAAAAAAAAAAAAAAAGAGAGAGGGTGTGAAGGGGAAAAGTTGTGAAAAACACATGACACCCTGAAGAAAGAACACAAAAAGGGAAAGGAATGTTAGCAGGGTAACGAGAGGAAGTGGCCCTCGGCCCCTAGACAGGAGTGCTTTCCTCCTTCACCCACATCTCCTCCTCCATCCTTCCAATCCCCAACACCCCGAGATATAACTCATCCAAAGAAAGCTGAGAAGACCACCTGCTTCAAATTAACAGCGCAGGTTTTCACTTGTCCCCCTGAAAGGAAACCACACATAACGTGAGGTCTTGCGAGATCAAAAGCAGTGTCCTTGGGCCAAGTTCAAAAGAAGTCCAGAAAATGCAATTTATTTTCATAGTTTTTCTGCTACACGTACATAATAAAAGAGAGAAAGAAACCCCAACTGAATCTTACCAAATATACTCTTTCCACTAAGATCCCCTAAATCCTGTTCGTGTGAAAGTCCAACGTAGAAAAGCAGCCCCACACACTGTTACTGTTAACAGGTTCTCCACCCGCAATACTTACAGAAAGTTGCAGCGAGAGGACTGCAGGGCATACAACGCTTCTACAGACAAACAGTGCTGCTGTGAACCGGGCAGAGAACACACGCACACTTTCAGGTTTGCAGGCAAGATTCGCTTCGACAGTTCAGATGACCGACTCTCTGAGCAGCTCCAGCGTCAGTCTGCAGCTGCACAGGAGACTGGAAGGCATCATCCAGAAAGGGTCACCCTGCAAAGGCTGGTCACATAAAGAAACCGAGGCAGTTCTGAATCTGAAAAAGAAAAAAAAGAAAACAAAAAAAAAACCGGCCGCGTTTTCTCATCAGGCCGCATCCTAACGGTCCATTCCAGCGAGTCACCAGCTGACTTATTGAAGTTAGTCCTGCTGCCAGCTGGAGGTTTTGGCCTGCAGCCCAGCAGAGCACTCGCTCCATACTGAGTCCTGCCCGCCACGCCAGAGGGGCTCGCAGCATCCTCAGCCAAGAGAAGAATGCAGAAGGAGCCAGCTCGCAGTCTTTTGCCAGTGAAGTGGTTCCCCAGTGAGAACGGCCTCAGCTATAAACCTCAGCTATAGTCTCACGCTCTAACGCACAACGCTTTGCAACACAGCTGGAGCCCACCTGGCACAGCAACAGCCGCTTTCAGAAACTCCTCGTTCCTCTTCTGCAGCTCCACCCCTCTCCGTACACTTCAGCTCGCCATAAAGCGTGGCCCTCCTGCAGCAGCACGTTAAGGACAAGAAAGCTGGCAGCTAACTGCTGGGCCTGCACGCACGGTTGCTGTGTACTCTTTAGCTCGCCATAAAGACCGTGTGGAAGACCGAGATACGTCCTCCTGCTTCACCCCTTATTGCCACGGTGTTGGGTTAGTACTGCTCACGAAAGCTTGCAGCTAACTGCTGGCCTGCACGCACGGTTGCTGTGTGCAGGCTTCATTGATCAGCAAGAACAATTTTGTTCCTCACATTAAAAGAAACACTCTCCTTTGCACGGGTGCAGCTGGTGAACTACATTTCATCACAAGCTAGGCTGAAGTGGAAAACATTCCAGCCAGGACTGTCGGCTAAATCCACTGTGATTAGCAAAGACAAGTCACGAGAAAGCCACGTACCCGAACGCTGCTGGCGTGGAGGGCACAGTCACATTGCTTTTGCCTCTCTCTGGGGAGAGGTCAGAATCCTGCAGGGGCTCTCTCTTCGTGGATACTTCCGTCAGCTTCTCCCTGCTGACAGAACAAAGGGAACAAGTTATTATGGCAAACGCCCCAAGTAACTGTGCTTTAAGTGAACTCTCCCTCGCAGCTCTCACCACCACACGGGACACCCCAACACCTGGCGAGCTCTAACATGTGCCAGACAGGCCTGACCTCACCGCGGGCCCAGGCAGAGCTCCTCCCGTTTGCCCTGACACTCTGACGCTGTCAAAGGGAAGACAAACGGATGAGTTTTTGGAACGGATGAGTTTGCTTGAGGAGGAAGCTGTACTACAGTTCGTCCAGGTACAGCAGCCTTTGAAAGGCTGCACTTCCGCTTCTTGACCTCAAGGAGATACCATACCAATCAAGCTAATTGGAGAAATATTTTAGCTGCTGCTCTGTCCTAGCTTACGAGTGCCTGGTGACCTCCTGAGGGACAAGTTCAGCCCAATTGAAAGAAGCTGGCAGACACTGAAGGTGGAGTAAGAAGCGCAAGAAACTCAAGGCTATTTTGTTCACGTCTCCACCTCCAAAGTGAGCCCTTCCTCCAGGTCCTACAGCCCTTTCTTTGTGTTCACGAAACCAGGGCCAGGCCTCAGCCACCTCCCCTGTGAGAAGCCTTCATACGGAAATTCTTTTCAAAGAAACAGCTCTAGCCCCCTTCCCAGACCCAAACAGAAGGACTGGATGACGCACATTCTCCTTTCCTTCAGCACTGGAACCTCTTCCATATTAACCAGCCATCAGCATTTCTCTCCGCTTTGACTCTAGCCGGCCGTTTGCCTTGCTCTGTTCTTCTTTGCATGGTGTAGCCCGCTCTAGGGGAGAAGAGAAAGTGGAAGTCAGCTTTCCCACAGCTCTGAGGAGACACACCACCCGTGTGGCGCTGCTTACGTCAGCGCATCACCCATCTCCAACGTGCCCTCTGTGCAAAGGAGGTGTTTAACAGAGCAATTCAAAGGCAGCAGCAGTTATTTCAGCTGAAGAACCCAGACGCTTGACATCCTTTCAGACATATGAGCATACAGAGTCCTTTGCATTCCCACTGAGTCCCAACATCACCTCGTGTATCGGCACACACAGACGCACACACAGAGGAACGCCAAACCCCACGCTCTGCTAGACAACAATATGTGAAGAGGGTCCCACAAAGATGGAAGCGACTTCCCAAACCAGGAGCCAGCATCATGTACATCGACATCGCTCCAACTTCCAATTTCTGGATCTGAAAAAGAATAAAAGACAATCGGCCGTGTTTTCTCATCAGGCTGCATCCTAGCGGTCCATTCCAGGGAGTCACCAGCTGAATTATTGTCGTTAGTTCTGCTGCCAGCTGGAGGTTTTTTCCTGCAGCCCAGCAGAGCACTCGCTCCATACCGAGTTCTCCTGGCCATGACAGAGGAGCTCAGAGATGATGCGTCCTCAGCACGAGCGCAGAGGCCGACGGGCGTTGTAGTTTCTCACTGCGCAGACAGCACAGCCGACTCAATTCCCGTCTCTTCCGGGAGGCGGACGCGGGTCTCGCGCAAGGCACCACGGGTATCGTAGTTCTGTCGCCGTAATACGGCTGTGCTGCGGGAAGAGGCTCCGGGGAGCTAAAAACTACCAAAATGGCGGCGGGGAGTCCGCGGGGAGGGTGCTCGGGAGGTCCCGGCGGCCGCACCGCGCCCGCGTCGGGGCGGTGGAGCACACGCGGAATCGCCGGAGCGAGTGCTGAGTCGGTGCTACCGCCGGCTTCCCCCTCGCCCCGGACGCCGGAAGACGGTCGAGGCTGCAGAGGCTTGTGGGGCAGCCACAAAATGGAGGCGAACGGGAGCGGCAGCGGGAGCAGCAGTGATTCGGCTCCCGATTGCTGGGATCAGGCGGACATCGAGCCGGGCAGCGGCGCCGGCCTGGGGCCCGCCCCGCCGGCCGCGGAGGCCGAGGCCCAGCAGGACCTGCTCGGGGCGGCCTTCAGCCGGCAGCTCAACGTCAACGCCAAGCCCTTCGTGCCCAACGTCCACGCCGCCGAGTTCGTGCCGTCCTTCCTGCGGGGCGGCCCAGCGCCCGGCCTCCCACCACCCTCGCCCCCGCCCGGGCCGCCGCCGCCGCCACACGGTAGCTCCGCGCCAGGACGGGGCCGCGATGGGACGGGGGCCATGTTGGAAGGGCCTGAGGCGCTGGGGACGGACTGAGAGGCGGTGGCAGCGCGGGAAGCGGCCGGACCGGCCAGGCCAGGCGGGGTTGGGCTGCCGAGGGAGGGTCCGGGAGCGGGCGTGGGGAGGGGGGCCGATGGGGGGGATCCTGGAGCGGGCGGGGAAGCAGCGCAGCAGCGGGGCGTTGCGGAGGAGCGGGCGGGGATACGGAGGGCCCCGAGAGTTGAGGGGCTCGGGAGTAGGGGAGGGGGCTCAGGCCGCGGTGGCCCCGCCGGGCGGGTCTTGTGGCCGAAGGACAGCGGGGCCGGGGCCTCTGGCTGCGAGGGAATCCGCGAGCGGCTCCCGGAGCCCTGAGCGCAGAAGGGTTGCCCGCGGCGAGAGGAACCGCGTGGCGCGCTGCTTCCTGCGGCTCTGGAGAAGCTGTCGAAGATTTTGGGGATATATTCTGCGTTGTTGGGGAGAGCAGCACCGCTGCCGCCCTCGGCGCTGGAGGGGATCTTAAATGTCTTTTTGAAGTTATCTTTTTCCAGTCTAATGCTGATAAAGAATTAGTAGGGAAGGGAGGTTTGTCCAGCTGGCCTCAGCGTGTGGAATAACTTGAAATTTGCCCTAATTTTAATTTCAAAGGATCTTTGTGCACACAACCAGTATTTACATTTACTTTGCATATGGGGGGTAAAAGAGGACTGCTGCTTGATTTCCAGCTCCAAACGGAAGGTCCTTTCAAACATCAGACATCCTGGTTAACTTTGTGATCGTGTCTTAATGTCACTCCTGCAGCCAAGGTGTTTAAGACCAGATTGATTATGAAAGTTTAACACCTTCCCATTTTTTTCTATAATACTCCGTATCCCGGAGTAATATAATTTCTATAATACTCCGTACAGTATGAAACAAGCCAGGATTGCAGATATTGATTCTAGTAATTTAATTTGACTAAAGCAACTGCTTGTTACATTCTGTCACGATTTCCTGTTGACTGTGGCTTATTATTGTGTTCTGATTTAATAATCAGTTTTGCTCTCCCTAGTGTCTAAAGCTATCTGATGTTAACATCTAAAATCTGAAACCTCCATGAATGAAGTTTTAAAATTTTCATAACAGAGTATTAACCATTTTTTTGTGTTAGAACAAATGTTGGATTAGGTGTTCTCTACAGCTATTCAGGACTCCTGGGTTTTATCAGAAATTGTATCTCGTGTTCTATCCGGGCAGGCAATATGTAAGTGCGTTAAAATATACTTCCAATAAGCCATGGGCAGCCTCTTGGGTGCCATTTAGTATAAATGTATATGTTAAGGGTCACAGGTGTAAAGGTAGAGTAGGTAGCTTGAGGCTGTGCTGAACACGTGAGGCGCCTTTGATCGATCTTCAGAATTCATTCTGGTGTGTCTTTGAGCCATTGCAACCTGCATCCAATCCTTTTTAAAGCAAGTATGCGGTACTGTGACTGAAAACTTTATCAAGGTTTTGAATGTTATTAGAATAACTTTGTTTTTTCTCCCTGGCTAGTTTTGTAAGGTTTCTGCTAAGGCTTCTGATATTTAATTTTGGTTTTTTGGTAGGATTTAAACTACATTTCCTCGCTTGCTCGTTATATTTATTTCTTTATGCTTTCCTTTTCTGCACTTTTACTTTTCTCTACTTTTGGTACTTCTGAGGCCTGTGATGAGCTTTGACTTTACTGAAAGCTTCCTGGTCGTCTGGAATGATAAGGATAGCTTTTCTTTCCATTTTAGCTGCTGAGTACATTTCCTATGTTTCTGTAATCTACCTGGTTTGTATTTGCCTTGCTTCTATATCTTCTTTAAGGTTTAGAATTTTGAGTTTCTTACTGAAACTCAAACTTGGATGTCCCTAAGATTAAGCAGGAAAAAATATGCAGTTAAAAAACAAAACAAACAAAAAAAAATCCCCAACAAAATCAACAAACTGTTTCTTTCTTAACTGGAATACTTTACTACTTATGTGCTTTTCCAGATCTGATATAGTCAATTACAGAAAGTAATTGACACTCTTGTCCTTGCAGATGTTCCTATAAGGTGACAACTCCTTTCCTGGCTGGGAGAACTAGGTGGAGCTTGCCCTGGAAATAAGTCAGAACAACATGGTATTAGACAGTGGTGCTGAATAGGTAACTTTTCAGCAACCCAGTTTGCTTTTGCTCCCACTGGGAATTAGGTGCTCATCCTTCATGACATTGTGAGGGGAAAAAAAAGTATTTCTATTTATTGAGGTCTGAGTACTGTTTTTTATTGGGAAGGATCTGAATTAATCTTGATTCTTAAGAAGCAGCTAAAAAGCTGGGTATCAGTTTGAGGACTTAAGTGGTCTGAAGTTAAGTTCTAGTAACCCTTTTATTCTTGGAACTTTCTCCTAGTGAGGTTTTGTGCTGTAGATAGCAGTTGTTCGACTAGCAAGCTCAACTAAATTAAGGCAAGGTGTGATAATAAAATGACAGAAAATTGTCTTAGTGCCTCTCAACATTTTTAAACACAACTGCGCCTTGCAGTTTCAGTGTTCTGTAACATCTTCTATGACTTATTTTTGTACTATGGTTTATTATTTTTTTAAGTCTATAAAAGATGAAATTGCATTTGGGTGGCTTTGTGTTTGTTTCCATATCAAGGCATGGTGCAGAGGTGGAAGGGAATAGTTAACACGAATGCACACACACCCCCCAGGATTAATAAGATTTCTATTACCTCAGGTTTGTTTGGATCCCAGGTACGAGAGAAGTGAAAAATTTCTGAAAGTGCAGTGTCAGCCTGCGTTCTTGTGGTTCAATTTTTGTCATAGTCCTTGAATAGTTACAGGATTCATGCTAAAATTGACCGCAGCTTTCTCATATGGACTTTACTATATTTTATGTTTGTTTTTTTTCTTTTTAGAAGTAATTTTTAAGTATTCAATGTTGACTTTACTTGGGGTAGGAGAGTGAACTAGATGACTTCCTGGGGCCCGTCCAACCTGAATTGTTCAATGATTTGAAGTATGCAGTGGTTGTGCTAAGAGAACAGTATCATTAGTACAAAAGTAACAAGAACAGAAAGTGTGTGACAGCAGCTAGTATGGAGAGAGATGGCATTTATCATTTTGGTGCTTCGTTTGGTACCTTTCTTGACCACTTCAAGCAAGTGTCTGAATGACTACTGTTTAAACAACTTGCACCTGCAGTCTTGAGCCAAGAAAACATCCAGCTTAAGATTCAGTGCCCTTTCAATTGCTTCACTCCATGAATGTCCTCACTTGCCAGCAGTGGTCACTTCTGAAACAGCTATGTTCAAGAAGCTGGGCATCATCAGCTTTCAAATGCTGTAAATACATGGATATAGCACCTATCTTTCTCATTTTCCCTGCTCTCTTTTTTCTTGACCTCATAGTTAGCTGGGACATCCATATATTGACACTGCCTGCCGATTAGAAACAAAAGGAGTTTCAATGTCTTCTGCTTCAGTTCTGAAGCCTATAATTTTGAGAGTAGGATGATGAGTTACCTGTGTCATCACGTTCCACAGAACTGGTCATCCCTTGCTTTACACCATTATCTGTAGACTGTATTTTAAGACTCTTCAACAATTCAGTACTCAAGAGAATTCACTTTGCATATGAACTTGCTAAGAAAGTCTTGTTTGTCTAAAACTAGTAGTCCACCGTTGAAGAAGCCGTCACACTGAAGGATTTACTCAGATCAACATTTGAATTGCCACATGCCGATGGTCTCCTCACATGTCCAATGTTGGTAATGCTACTGTTGGTACTTCATAACTGTAAACTTGAACTGCTTACATGACAGCAGATCACTGTCATATTGTGAATCTCAGTGTAGGATATAAATTCTTATTATCTAAAAAAAAAAAAAAAAAGACCCTTGGTTTGAGTCATCACTTGATTATCCAGAGCAGTGTTCTGTGCAGCTGAGGAGCTGCACAGCCTCTTTTGAAACAATCAGTGCAGAGCAAGGCTGTTTGTCTTTGCACTGATGTGCCAGGTGATCAGATATTATTTACCTGTGAGATGCAGTCAAGGTGCCAGCATATTACACAGATGCCCTTTGTCTGCATCTGAACTGTCCCCAGGAAGGCAGCCAGGGTTATGTTGCTCCTGTTAGAATAATTCATTGTGCTTGTGACTCCAGTGAAAGACAGATCGCTGGGAGCCGGCTGTGCCCCAGCCAGGCTGTCCTGGAGCCTGCTTGCAGTCTGCTGACCAGGCAGGTGTAGCACCCTGGTTTGGACTACTGATTTAACACATTTGAAAGCATCATGTTATCTTAAAACTTGATTGCTGTATTAAAATGAACACAAAAAATATTTGGAATAATTCTTGTTTTTACTAATAATTCTTGGTTTCTACTAGCAATCTGACTTCACAATTTCACTTGCAGAATTCGGGGATTTTTCTCCTGTTTTGTAATGAGACACACAAACAAGAGAAGCAGCTAATTTTATGGTTTCATTTTTGTTTTTTATTATGAAGAAATAAAGCAGTCAAAATATAATCAGTGAAGTTTATGACTGTTCTGAAGAGGTCTGTGTGAAAATGACACTGATTGAATTTCAGTACAAAAGTTAGTTTAGGAGAGGTGATGCAAAATTAAAATTGTATTCTCCAGAGCAGTCTGAGACTTTTGGTATACATTTTACTCTCTGTTTGAATATTAAGATCTCGAGCTTAACCTGCTAAAAACATCCATGGAGTGCTTAGGTTTGGTTTTGGCTTGTTTGAGGTGTGTGATTGTTTTTCTTTTTTTTTTTAAATTTCAATTCCTACTGGGTAATGAGAGATCTTTGTTAGAGAGTGGAGTCCTTGACTGTTCTAATGCAGAGCTTGATTTCTCAGGTATCTGTCTCAAAAGTTATCAGTTGAGCACAAATACTCGGCCTTAAGGAAAAGGTGTTTTCATTATATTCCCTGAAAATCCCCGTAAGCTTTCTTAAGACTTGTGAAGAAGCATGTGGGTTTTAGATAAGATAAACTTAAGGTTTGTCCTCACTAGGGAAGGAAAATTGGGTCTTTTGCTAAGCTAACATGCAGTAAAATCCCATGTATATATAGCAAGTCCTGGGTTTTTTTGTGAATTTTACGAAGTCCTGTTAAAACTATTAAAACTGCTTTTACCTCGGTGCGTTTTAAAAACTTCACATACATCTCGGTGTGCACTGATGAAGCTGGGGCATAGGCTGTGAAGCATAGCAAAGACAAGAAGAAAATCATTTTGGGTTTAGCTTTCAAAACGACTGCCATAATTACAGTGAACTCCTGAAAACATTTTCTTTCTGTATGTTTTAAAACATTGAAAATATTAAATATTTTTATTAGCTCTAGCACTTATTTGTGCTTAAGGTAATTTTTTTGTGGGTTTTTGTTAGCTAAGAATCTCTTGTTTTTTTTAATTCTCATTCTCATGCACTATGTTTGACTCAGACCTTTATTTTTTACTCTGATGTAATTGCCGTTACACTTTTATTTCAAAAAAATGTGGAGGGAGGCACAAACATCTGTTATGTAATTGATGAAAAGTGTTGAGACTATCAACAGTATTTGTGTTGATTACACTATAGTGTAAGTATGTATTGAACTCAGGTATTCACATTGCACCTACAAAAAGGTGATGGGAAATCTAAGGTGGGTGTCATGCATTTCTTTACACTCAGCATTTCAGGAATTCCTGTGAAGGAACTTGAGGCCTCTATTGGAGGAGCAACAATAAACTCACTATACAGACCACGTAGTACTGTAGAAAAAACACTTCTTTCAAGCTGAACTTGGCTTTTTTTCCCTTTTTTTCCCCTTTTTCTGACAAAAAAACCCCTAACCTCTTTGTGCTCTGTTGTGCAAACCATTTCGTGACCACCGTAGTCTACCTCAGCTGTCCAGTACCAGAACTGCCTGGATTCTTATCCTTCCGACAGCAGAGCGGGCCGTGCAGAGCAGCAACTTCTAGCCTCTCATCAGTTCTGCAGAGGTGTTTGCCTTGTGGCTCAGGTAGCTGTGTCTGAGGAGGTACCAGTTACCCACTGACCAGCATCTGCTTGTGTGGAGACAGCCTATTTGGTGCCTCTGGCAGATACTGCAGTTTACATAAAGGGAAAGTTGTCATTATTGCTTAGCACTTGAGTTTGACTTTAATACGGTATTTTAACTACGGCTATTCTAATATTGTTTCTCAGTTTACCAGCTATACTATATATGTTATGTATTAAAATCTTGTTTCATTCTAATATAAATTTGATTATAAAGCAATTTTCTGTTGTTTCTGTACAAGGATTATAAACTCTTAACACTGTGAATTTTCTGGCTTATACTGTTTTAAAACAGTATTTTCAGATGTTGAGTGCAGCGTTGTTTATTGTACCACAAAAATGCATACAAGTATAAAACGATGTAACACGCAACAAACTCATCGGCTGTAGAAGAATGCTATGTGAGTGAAATAGAGCGAGTGGATTCTTGCAGTATTTTTTTAGTACATTAGCTGTATTTTAAAAAGATTAATCACCGTGTTTTAGAATTTCTGCAATTTTAGGCTCTTTATTGAGAGTGTGCATACTCCTCCGGTGAGTTTTATATTTAAAAAGAAAAAAAAAAGAAGAATAAGTTTTACTTTATTTAGGTGAGATTCTGAATTACATAATGTCCTTGTCTGATCATCTGCCAGTTGATGCACGTGTATCCATTTTTGCCTTTGTCATTGACAACAAAAGTATTAAAAAAATGTCCTAGGGCTCTGGTGTTCAGGAAGACTAAAGATAAACTACTCACTTTGTATAATACAGCCAATAAGGTTGCAACAATAGTTCTTGACTTACTGTTTGGGAGATGGGAGGATACTATGTAAAATCTGATTGTTGCTTATACTGTGTAAATCCATCAGCTTTTACTTTCTGATCTGTGAGGTTCTTTTTTCTTTCTGCCTGCCTACTGTATTACAGACCAGAAAGTAAAAACTTAGTTTATGATGAATTATGTTGATTGACACTGTATTTCTAAGGAATTAAGTAACTTCTCAACCACTTGTAGAGCTTCTGTTTCAAGGCAAGTGTATAAATACTGTCATTTAATATGTTTTTCACTATGGGCAAACTTTGAGTGAAATCAAAAGCTTGTTGAAATGATCTTATAATGAAAATATTTATACATCCCAACCACAGTATGTGTGAAATAGCCAACAGTCTTCTGATGTGTGATAAAACAGAGGCTTTAGGTTCATAACTAGATTTTGTGCCACCTGCTTGCCACACTCATAAATGGGCTGAGCCAAGTCTTTTCCAGCTCTCCAATGTGAGCAATGAATCAGTTCTTAAGAGGAATCTCAAGGGATTCTGTTCTTATGCTTTTACTTACTATATTAAATCATTCTCTTAAAGCTTTGTTCCTGTGGTTTTGGGACGCTGGCATGCAGATCATAGACAATCTAACAGAGGAGCGGGGGAAACCTGGCTCAGAACAGTCCCCTCTCCTGTGTTGCGGTTCTCCCCCTCTGTTTGCTGCTGGGCATGGGCTGTTGTGCTATGACCCACACTCACCTTGCAGCCTCTGCCAGCTTTTGCAGTACTGCTCCAGTGTGGAGAAGTCTGCAGCAAATGCACAAAGAGCACAAACGCAAAGAGGCTGAGAATCGGCTCCTTCTCTGTACGTGTTTGTTCTTTTGAGGGGAACTGTTTCCCCTTTAGGTCCCATCATGCGTATAGAGTAAGTAAGGCTAGAAGATCAGTGTTTTTATAGTGGGATTGAAGGAGAGCTGGAATATAGCTGAATAGAGGGTCTGAATTTGGTATGTAGTTGAAAAAATAAGATAGTGAATTTCTTTCAAAGAATTATGAAGTTGAAAGTATACCAAGAGCAAACGAAGTAGGCTAAAATTTCACAAATAATTATAAAAAGCCTCTTGATCTTGTGGAATAATGTCTCGAGAAACATCAAGTGGTGTGATTGTTAATTGGAACGCATCACACAGTAGGTTTAATAATTAATTATACCTCAGCATATAGTTTAGCAGCATGGTTTATTGCATAAGAAGGCTGACTAATCTAGCAAAAAAACACATCTGTGTCTTTGATATAGATGTGTCTGTGAGACTACCTGCTGAGTAATGCGTCAATGTTATGGTGTTCCGAGAGGACTGGCAGATTTACCAGGCATGTGAATTAATTTATCGTCGCTTGACCCTAATAACTGCAGAAGACCTTAAGAATGTATTCTAATAGCTTGTTCCAATTTTCTACTCAGTGCTTAAGAGAAACTGAGGCATGATAGTGCTGTAGGTTTGCCTGTAAACTGAAGCTGGCTGTTGTGACACCACACACACTTTTTTGACACTTTTAAACACCAGTTAGATACTAACGCTTAAAAGAACCAGCATGCCCAAATAGGATGATCAGGTAAAATACAATGTATAGAAAAATTTCTTCTTTTAAAACTTGCTTTAGGGGTACCTTCCCACGTGGGGAAAAAAATTGAACTGTTTTTAGAACTGGCATATTATTTTCACAACTTTTAGGCAGTGCTCTTTAGAAGTATTTGTGTGTGGAGGCTGTATTTAGTACTGTTTTCAGGGAAGGAGGTGTTTTTCCTTAAATACACTTGTGCAATAAAGTTGGGAGAAAGTCTTTTATGCTTAAGTGTGGAAATTGCTTACATCAGTGAATTTTAAAAGTTAAACTTTTTTCTCTGCAGGTGCACCTGTAGAAACTTCTCCAGAGGAGCAGACTGCCTCTTGTGAAGGTAATTGGTTTTGTGTTCCGACAGCGTGCAGTGCAGCTCCATTAAACATGGTTTTAAAAGAATTATTGCAAACAATCTCCTTCTAAAAAATATCTATGAACCTTTAACAGTCTTTATTCTCTTTACCCTCGTACTGCTATTTTAAGGAAGTGTAGTTATCTGTGGTTTTATACCCTTTTG
This sequence comes from Dromococcyx pavoninus, assembly GCA_033558185.1. Classification (NCBI taxonomy): domain Eukaryota; kingdom Metazoa; phylum Chordata; class Aves; order Cuculiformes; family Neomorphidae; genus Dromococcyx; species Dromococcyx pavoninus. The sequence goes on along the minus strand of JAUMJL010001337.1, from coordinate 243,299 downwards.
AGCAGGGCACATAAAAACCAAATGGTTTATTGAAGGTCAGGTAGATTCCATGAAGCAGAATTTTTTTAAATGGAATTGGTATATTAAATAGCATTGGCAAGTACCCAAACATCTGAACTATCCTTTTATTAATTTAATGACTCCGTTTTTCTTTGTTCTTGATACTATCATGGTAAATATGTGTCCTTAATGATTACTACTTTTTCCTTTTTTTTTTCCAGTAGATTCAAATGCTGCTGTTAACATGGAAATTTCAGAATCTGTTGGTAAGATGAGAACAGTTCCATTTCAGTATGATAATACTACAATATACTGCTACAGTGCTTTTCCTGAATCATTGCAACTAAAATTGAAGAATACCTTATTGGGCCTTTGCAGTTTTGGTCTTTACTAATTTTCTTTGTGTCTTTATGCCTTTATGCCTAGATTAGGAAAGAGGTAACTGAACTCCAGCGTGCATTGACAGGTGCAATTGGATTGCCTGGACACTGGAAAAAAGCATCAGTGCTTTATTAAAAATTACTTCGTATTAAAACATTGTCCCATGAATACGTGTGAAATGGTGAATAACAAAAAATGGTAGTGATCAGTAATGTGAGTGATCAGAACACAGAAATCGTATGTTACTCCTTGCATTTGTATGGCTTCTGAGAGAACTTAAACCATTATTGTTCTCCTTTTCTTTCTAAATATATGGTACCACGTGTCTTCCTGTGGAGTAAGTGCAGCCCTGATGATCTGAGTGGGTCTTCAGGTTTGGTTTTTTCCCTGTAGAATTGTTGCCTTGTTAAAAGAGAATTCTCTTAATCCCTGTGAATCTTAGTTTCCTGGTGTCAGCCCATGAGCCAGTTTGAAAGCTCCCGATAATAATTATTTCATAAACAAATAGCAGTTGCCCATTTGTGTACAGGAAGATATTAACAGACTGGATAGTTCAAGTCTTGGTTGCATCTTTGTGGCAGGGGCTTTCCCCATAGTCATTGCTTTTAATATCTAACTGGTTAATTTTTAGTGGAAAATGGAGAGACAGAGATGTCCCCGGAAGAGTCATGGGACCACAAAGAAGAAACAAGTGAGACAGAGCCAGGAGGAGGTCCTGCAGGGGATGCAGGGCCTTCAGAAGAAAGCGCTCAGGAAATGATGGAAGAGGAGGAAGAAATACCAAAACCGAAATCTGTTGTAGCACCACCAGGCGCTCCTAAAAAAGAGCACGTAAATGTAGTATTCATCGGGCATGTAGGTAAGTTACAAGTGAATTAAGTGATTAGATCTGTGCATTGTGTATTATCTAGAACTTGGAAGATTAGAAATTAATCCTGCTCTTTGTAGGGGTTTATGTGTTCACCATGTCTTGAGGTTCATAAGGGCATTCATTCTAATGAAGCTGCTCTGGAAAAATCAAAAAGCTTAAAGGTGATCTTGTGGGATCGAGTGCCTGTGTACTCCGAGACACCACAGAGTCTGTGTCCATGATTTCTCAAGAACTTCCTCTGTTGTGTGCTTAAGTGACATACCTGTGTTCATGATCCAAAGATGAAATTGGAAAGCGGTGCTCCTTTTCTCATTGTTGTTAATATTTTTGAGGGTTCCAATTAAATGTTATTAAGATAAAAATTATTATTCACAATATTAAATATTTTAGAGGTATAAACAATAGATAAACTTAATTCAGAAGAAGCATTTATAGCAGATGTCCCAATTGAATAGTTTCAGCAAGCTTCATAAATGTCTCAAGTGGTATCAAAAGTGAAGAAGAATTATTGAATCACAAGTTTTACAGTACATTCTGTGTTTTCATTTGTATAGTTTCTTATCACCTTAAGAGTGCTGTAATTTAGTCCAGGGGTAAATTCAGAATGGAGTCACACAAAGTAAAGAGGCAGTGGGCCGGGGTACATCCAGTAGTAAAGGGCAGCCTAGAGAAGGTAGGGACAAGGGACAAAGGAAGCAGGGACAGGGCTTCTGCAAGAACTCCCCACATTCTTAACCCACACTTTTTCTGGATCACTGCTTGTTGAGGTGTTTTTTTCTTGTGGATGATGCCAAGTTTATGTGTATGAAAACAGGATTTTCAGAATTCAGTGTAACGGCATTGACAATGAATTATGGAAACAAGAAGCTGAGAGATGCTTCAAAAAACTTAGATTGCAATTGAAAATATATCTTTGGAAATAAATTAGATGACCTCGTTCATAATTGTTTTCTTGTTTTTCTAGGATTTTCTTTTAAATTGTGAATGACCTTTTTACTTTTTTTTTCAGATGCTGGCAAGTCAACTATTGGAGGACAAATAATGTAAGGAAGCTTAATAATTTGCTGTTCTTTCTTTTGAATTAAAATTACATTAAGGAAAATTAGTAATTTTACGGCTTACAGATTATTATTTTTACAATAAAGTATTTATCTCCTTGTCAATTTAGTTACTTATTGCTTTTGGAATTTCTTAATTCACACAGATCTAATCATTATAGGAGTTGGCACTTTAATGGAAACAACTATGCGAAAGCATATATTATGAAATTTAAAAGAAAAGGAATCGCTTTCTTATGACATTCTAATGCCATTTGGCATTTTAAAATGCTGTTTGAAACTGCTTTGTACCCTTTATTACACTTTGTCCTTTTTGTGAAGATTAAAAAAAATTGAGTATTCTTATTTCCTGGTGCTAACATTGTCAGGCATAATTTGGTTTTAAAATGTGGAATTACAATACTTAATCTTCTAAGTCTATTTTAGAAACAGTACTTAGAGACTGCAGTAGTTCTATGAGATAAAAAGTGAATAAATGCAGCTACATCTTACAGCTTGTAAAAAACAAGAACTGGAAAGTAGCGCATGAAGAAATAAATGCTATCCTGCTGATGCAAAGTATTTCTGTGATTTTAAAATAATATTTTCTGAATAAGTGGGAGGTCTTTGTCTTGGCATTTTCATCTTGTTTTCTTTTGACCAAACTGGAATGTTGGAATTGTCATGCTACATTTAACCTTGTGGTTCACACTGGGGCAAATTAGCATTTTGTTTTCTGATATGTGTGAGTATTCTTGTACATGGAGATGCCTATTCTTAATACTACTACCCATGTGTTGTAGTCCTAGAGCTTTTTGTGGTCTTTCATTTTTGCAGAATATCCCTTTGCTGTAAGGCGTAGGAACTAGGTGCTTGTGCCAACTTTGTCGTTAACCCTTTATTTACTGTTATTTTTCTTATAAACTACGTAGATTACTGTTATTAGAAGATGAGGTAGAAATATCTGAGGGGGAAAAATATGAAAGTTTTAATATAATAAAACTGTACACTACTTGCTTCTTCTTATAACCAAAAGGTCTCTTAAAATATCAGTTTCCTTGTTCTAAAAAGAATGAAACAAAAAATATTTTTCTGTACATTTCAGAGATGGGGGAGTTGAAAAATTCTCCTATCACAATTGTTACTTAATTTTGAAATGTTGAGTTAGTCTCAGAAATTGACTTAATAGATGTAGTTCCTTCTCAAAACCAGGCTCTGCAGAGCATTTTACAGTTAGGCTTAAAAAAATAGGCATTCCTTATACTCCTGCTAAAGTGGTACCGGTGTACTTTTACATTTCAGACAATGGTGTGGCTTTTTGTGGAGAAAAGTAATTCCACTGCTGCTCGCATCAGGCTGTTTCAGTTTTTCAAAATAATCTGTAGGGAAACTGAACTACGGTTCTGCTTATGTGTAACTGCACTCTTTTGTTTTTTTCCCCTCACCGTTCTTAGGTATTTGACAGGAATGGTTGACAAAAGAACCCTTGAAAAATATGAAAGAGAAGCTAAAGAAAAAAACAGAGAAACATGGTATGAACTTAGTGAAGGTGCCTTTTATCTGCACTGTGGTGAAAACGGGGAAGTGTTTTTTACTCTCTATCCCTGTAGCTCTGCCTTCCTGCTGGAATGGATTTCAAGTATGGCGGTGGAAATCTCTTGGTTTCCTCCAGTACTACTTTAATTAAAATTATACAATAAAAGTGCAATTCACATTGGAACAGGTTTTGCTGCACCAATGCTTTGATAAACCAAGTTGGTAAATAAGGAATTCAAGGCAGCCACTTTTCTCAGGCTCCTCTTGGGGTCACTCTCTGTGTGTCCTTCACCCGTAAACAGCAGAGGGGCATCTAAGGGACCGGGACTGGAGCTGTCAGTTTGGCAGACGTGAGGAGAGAGTGAGAGATTAATTTTGGCTGTCACCTTCTGTCTCACTTTTATATGATTAAAAATAGGATCCTGTGTTTTTAAGTTTTCTCCAGGCAAGACGATGCTGCTGTCATGTGGATTTTTTGGAGGCCTCTTACTTGTTTTGGGTTTTGTTGTTGTCTTTTGGTTGGTTTTTAGTTTTGTGTATGACAATGTGTGTATATACAAAACATGTAGCAGCCTGCTTTCTCCTTCAAACAACTTCTGGAAACTTGGTTGGCTTTTTGGAAACTTTCCATTTTTGCTGTGATGGTGGAAAACAGGGGTTCAGAGTGCTCTGGAAAAGAAGCAGCCAAATACTTCCTTGAGCACTCAAGGGGAGGGCACTGGCCTGAACTGATTGTGTTCTGTGTAAGAGAGGGTGATGAAGCAGGTGACTTACATTCTTTTTATCAAGCAAGCGTTGTCCTTCTGTTGGGAGTTGACGATAGCAGTGAATAGTTCAGGACCTTGCTCAAAAACGCGGACAGCTTGAAAAACGGATTTTCTCTTCCCCATCCTCTTTAGAAAGTGAGTTGCAGGAAGCGCCTCCTTCAATACTATTTTTATTCTTTGTAATATGTCAGGATGTACAATACTGTGAAGTACATTTTGTGCTATTATCAAAGATCTTTTTAGCTGAGAGTCTTGAAATTTGAGCAGTTTTGATTCAGAAAGTCTACACTGTAGCACAGAGTTGACATTTCAGTCAGAAATGCATCTTTCCTTTAAAACCCCTCTGTGCAAAAAGGGTTGGTTTCCCATCCAGTTACCACGCAGGGCTTCCTGATTGTCCCTTGTTAGCTGAGTAAAACCTGACCTTTGGCTTGGCTGCAGTGTTCCAGAAACACAGGCCATGGTGAAGATTGCATGGAGGAGCACGCATGCTGGTGCAAACCAAAAGTCATCTAGCGTACTATCCAGACCTGAGTCAGTGACAAATAACTACTGCCTGTGGGAGACTGTTTATATATCCATAATTCCCAACTTACAGTACTTTCCCTGACTCAAAAACCTCTTGAGCCAGAAAGGATATCTTTGTGTTTGATAGTCTCTGATGCTCCCTCCCTGATAGCTGGTCAGTGAGTTAGCAGTGTCTGCAGACATGATCCAGTCCACAAAACAGACAAGCTAAAGATCTTTGTAAGCTGGTAATGGTGAAAGATATTACTATATTAAGCCATTTCACTTTATTTATTACTACTTTTCTTCTCCTTAAGGAGGTAATTTTTTTCTCTTTCCTATTCACCAATTTTAAAAAAACTCGGGAAGAGCTAAATGATCTTTTTTTGAAATTTCAGTTCATCCATCTAACTTATATCAGACTTGTTTGTCAGTGGCCAATGGAATAAAATATAATTGGGAGGGGACAACAGCTGATATGATCAAAGTATCAAAGATAGGGTGGTATCTATTTCATAGCCAACTTCTGTTCAGTATGTGCAAATAAATAAGAACTAATAATAATAGTTCTCATAATATGTGCAAATTGGAACTAATTTTGTAGCTAATTATGCTGAGAAAGAGGAACTGTTTTGTATTTGATCCAGACATGTTTTTCAAAGTGAGGCAAAGCTTAAAGTATTTCAGGTTAGATCATAAATGAAAATCTATTTTTAGAATTGCATCCTTCTAGTTATGTGGGGTAGAGGTAGCACTAGACACTACAACTCACTATATATACACAAAATATTCAATAAAAAGTCACCATTGATCTTGGGACATAATTAAGTTCAGTAATGGCTGAGGTGGTTAGGATAGTTAATTGGGAAAAAAAGAAAGACATTGTATGATGAACAACTCATACATTAATTCAGTAAAAATTAATACAAAAATAGAATATTTGGGCTGGTTTTTTTTTTAGGTACCTTTCATGGGCCTTAGACACAAACCAAGAAGAACGAGACAAAGGTAAAACAGTAGAAGTGGGTCGTGCCTATTTTGAAACTGAGAAGAAACACTTCACTATTCTAGATGCTCCTGGACATAAGAGCTTTGTTCCAAATATGATTGGTGGGGCTTCTCAAGCTGATCTTGCTGTGCTGGTAAGGACAAATCAGATTCTTCTGTTTCAGATATACTATGGAATTAAACTTTTAACTTTTTTTTTTGTTTGCTTGTTTACTCTTTTGATTAGTTACAGTGGGCAAAATTGTCAAATCTTAGGTCTACGAAGTTGTGCAATTTTTGGAGTAACTTAACAGCTTTATGAAATTGTCAACAGGTGTTGACAGAAACTGATGGGTGCTGCTGAGAATATACCAGTGCATTTTGAAAGCTTTTACTAGTTTTGAGTACCAAAAGTTATCTTTGAATAAGGCAGTGTTACCCATTGTCAATTGTTCTGTTTAGAGAATTGTAGATCTTTTATTAAAATGTGTGTTTTTAAATAGGTTATTTCTGCAAGAAAAGGAGAGTTTGAAACCGGATTTGAGAAAGGTGGACAAACAAGAGAACATGCCATGTTAGCAAAAACAGCGGGTGTAAAACATTTAATAGTTCTTATTAATAAAATGGATGATCCAACTGTAAACTGGAGTAATGAAAGGTGAGTTTAATGTTTAAAAAAAATTTCTTTAAGAGATACTGAAATAAAATAATTCATAAGTAATTTTTTGCATCCAGTTTTTGCTGAAAGAATGGGAGACTGGTGGACTAAAGACAGTTACCAAAATTGCAGGAAAAACAGAAGTGTAGTTCCTAAGGACAGTGCCACTCATCTAAACTTGAAGTTTGACGCTGCTTTAAACCATGCACTTTCAACTGTTTGAATCCATTCAGCCATATCTAACAAATCGAGGCATTCTAACACAATGTAATTGTTCGCTTGGAAGCTTTACACGGAATTTAAAAGGAAGTGACTCTGTTTTCTGTAGCTTAGTTTCCCATGTTCTTGGTTGCTTGGTGACATTTCTGCTGAACACCTAGCTTAGATATGGTGAGAACAGTATTATCTTATTCACCTTTTGTGTCCACTCTGTGTTATTTGCAGTTGTTTTTTTATGATAAGCTGAATTGAATAAGCAAATAATAGATTAAAGTGGTTCTCGATTAACAGTCTGAGAAGAGGGGAGGAAGGGAATCTTGTAATGAAACAGACCAGGTAAAAGTAACTGGAAAGTCAACATGTAGTATTTAAATAACTAATAAACAGGATTAAGTTATTCTTTTCTGCCTTAACACTCAAATGTTGCTAAAGGGTTTGATTTTCTGAAGTGTCAAAACTTAGGTGGTCTTAACGTGTTCTGTCACATCTTCTCACCCCTTTAAGCTGGATGTTAAAAAGTGTACCTTAATCCTTCCCCAGAGATACTTGCATAATGACAGGATAGAGTTTTCTTCTACAGCGCAATAAGAATTGTCAGGTAACTTGCTGTGCTGTCAAGAATCGTGAACGGTTTTGTGGAAGGCCATGAGGGTCTGTGCAACCTCACAGCATCAATCGAATGTACCAAGAGAATAAGGCGTGCTCAGGTGTGCTGTCTTGGTCCTGCCCCAACCTTCTGACATGATTGAATTCGGCTGAAACTGACTGAGGGGAGGAAGCGTAACAGAAATAAATAGCGCTAAGTCTTGGGAAATTATGTAGGAGATTGGAGGGGAGCCAAGGTACCACTAAAGCAAAAGCCTGCAGCATGACCTCAGTAGCATCTGCTTGGTCTGGATCTCGTGCTTAAAAGCAGACGTGGCAGATGCTGCCGCTTCCCCAGCCTGGTAACCGAGGAACGTGGAGGAAACTGATGATGCTTTGTGGAGCAGAGGAATGAGGGGGAAGAGACAATACCAAGTTGTGCTGAAACATTGGCAAGAAGGTGCAAATAGGCCACTAAGCTTTCCTAGGCTTGCTTGCTGCTCAGGGAACAACTGATGAGTATTAAATGACTCTGTGTGTTGTATCTTTTAAGTACAGTATTGTATCATGCTGGAATAACTGAAATTTATCTTGACCTGCGTGTCATTTTAATAGATATGAGGAATGTAAAGAGAAACTGGTGCCATTTTTGAAGAAAGTTGGCTTCAATCCCAAAAAGGATATTCATTTCATGCCCTGCTCAGGACTGACGGGAGCAAACCTTAAGGAACAGTCAGAATTCTGTCCTTGGTATATGTATGTATTTTAAATTGAACAACTTGCATATTTGCTATATGTTACTAAAAGTAAATTCTACAGTGAATCCAGGAAGAAGTGTACCATGGTATATTGTAGGTGTGTTTTAAAGTGCTTGAGAGAAAACAACCAGGGCAACAAGAACACAACCATGCAATGAGCCAAATAAAAGCATTTGCTAATTGCAGAAGATTAAAATTAGCAATAGTATTAGCATTATTCTTTGGCTTTCAGAGTTTGGGTGCCATACTAGCCCTTGAATTTTCCAGTGATGCTGCAGTTGACATGTTGCTAGAATGAGTAATTGTTTGATGTGAACAGTTTGCTTGAAGCTGTATAAGATAATTAGTGACAAGTCATGTCTCTCAGTGGGTGTCATGTTTTCCAATAGTGTTCATGGAAAGTTAAAACATATTAATGAAAATCGTGTTTTGGAAATACAAAACCATAAGCTAGGTCCAAACGTATTGCACATATAGCAAGATTCTCAAAGGAATAATTAATTTGTGTAAAATATGCCTGTAACATAACTTAAAAATGACATGTATTTCCTGGATATTAACACGTCAGCTAGGGTAAAGTGTGTGCTAATGATGGGATGCTAGGATAGATTTAACTGTCTTAGAGGTCACTATTCTTAATGATGACAGAACGAAAATCATTCTTTTTGTTGAACTCCATTTGTCTGTTCTGACTGATTTTTAAATAGAAGGGTGCTCACAACATTGAAACAAATGCCTTCTGCTCTTCTAGTGGATTACCGTTTATTCCATACCTGGATAATTTGCCGAACTTCAACCGTTCAGTTGATGGACCAATCAGGCTGCCAATTGTGGATAAATATAAGGTACAAATAAAAACAATAGCATTGAAAGTATAAGTGGACTGTTTTCAGAAAGCAGTAAATGGATTATTTGCTGTATTTTTGAGAGTATCTTTTTTCTTTGATACGTTTACATTTCCAACGCTAGAATAGAGGTGGGGAGGGTTTGTGTTGTATGAGACACAATTAAGTATAGCAGTAATAAATAACTTCATAGAGTTACGTAATCCGACTTAGAGTTAAATCATAAATAAAGAAGACTTTACATAAAAACATTTTTCTAATTTCTATTTGTGAAGGATATGGGCACTGTGGTTCTTGGGAAGCTGGAGTCAGGCTCCATTTGCAAGGGACAGCAGCTTGTGATGATGCCAAACAAGGTATGGTAGGGTTTAAATACTAAAAAATGTTCCTACCCTAAAAAAGAGCTCGATTGTGCATAGTTTATTTCCTAGGCATTCAGAACTCAGGTTGTCTCTCCTTAGCAAACTTGACCGCTGGACTATGAATCATTGTAGTTTGAGCTATGTTTTACTTTGTGCTTGTGCAGTTGACCCACAAAACGTTTTTCCTGCTGTGGGTTAATATTATTCAAAACATTCCTCCTTTTTTATCTTTTTTTTTCTTTTCCCTAAAGAGAAATAGGAAAAAAATTAGAGACAAACAGTACAACAGCATGTTGCAATTTAAGACCTAAAGTTTGCTTTGGTTAAGAACAGATTTTTTTGTGCAGGTAGGTAGCTGTTCCATAATGTAAGAACACTATTCAGAATCATTGTGCTGCCCTGAAGAATCTGAAAATATAAAAAGGAAGGATGTGAAAACATAGTTGGGGAGAGGCAGTGGGTGAGAATAGTATAACTAATGGTGGTGTTTGTTTCCACTGGTTTCTTACAGAAGGGGTTTGGAAATGTTCCACTCTATTCATGTCACCTTGATGTCAGCTGACATACTTTTTCCAGTTCTGTAGGCATAGGTAGTTGGCTAGAAAATGTATCAATACTCAAATGTACAACAAATCTACAGCTTATTGAAAGTTGGTATTTCCTATTCCAAACCTGTTTAATTAGATTGACTTCCTCAAGAGCTGCTGAAAGCTCTAACTAAACTTAGACAGTTTGAGATTATGCTTTTCAGTTTTTAAGATTATTTTACAGACAGTGGCCTTTTATAAAACTATTATAAAGTAATAAATTGTAAATGGCTTTAACTAAACTGACACAGAATTTATTTTCAGTAAATAGCCAGTGCTTTTGATGACACACTTTTTTTTATTATTACTTTGGCAGCTAATGAAGATTGAACTAAAATTTCAGGAACTCAGAAAAATAGACCTCTTACTGAAACTACTCCTTTTTTAATTTCTCTGCCTTTTCAATATTCTTTTTCTTTTGGTGTTCAGTGCTGTGTAAAGACAGAAAAAACAGGAGAGGGGTTACAATATATAGGAAAATTAGGAAATACATCTTGGTGTATGCTTGGAGAGCATTCACTAATACACATTTGATATTTTTATCTCCTCGAGGATACCTTGGAGAATGTTGGGATTCTAGCACTTTCTGGATTGCATTGATATTCAGGCTGTTACATTTTTAGTGTAATGAGTCTATACAACAATGTGGCTTTTGCATTATTCTTAGATAATATGCATCAATTGTATCTCTCATCTCTTTCTAAGTTTTAAACTCGCTTCACTTTGAGAAATATTGGATACTTTTGAAATTTGCTTACCATTGAATATATACTACAGAACTATACTAAAAATACATTTAATTGAATATGATATTTTAAATAGTAGTATTTCATCATTCAAATATTTTAACCTTGTGAAGCTTGCAGAACTGAATATAATTAACTGTAATGGAATTGTTTATTGAAATCCTTTTGTATTATAATGATTTTGTAGCACATTAAAATACTCACAATAGCAAATGACATTTTTTGCTTTCTTTAAGCACAATGTGGAAGTTCTTGGAATCCTTTCTGATGATGTAGAAACTGATTCAGTAGCCCCAGGTGAAAATCTAAAGATCAGACTGAAGGGAATTGAAGAGGAAGAGATCCTTCCAGGATTTATTCTCTGTGATCTCAATAACCTGTGTCATTCCGGACGCACGTTTGATGCCCAGGTAGGATAACTGGCATTTAAGTGTGGCGTAGATGGGTAAAAAGCATTAAAATATTTTGCTTATGTTTCACCAAATCTAAACTCCACTAGTCTGAAGTATCCCTTCAGTTTTCTTACTCACTATCGTATCTCTAAATTGACAATGACATATGTACCTAACACTCTTGTCATCATTAACTTTGAGTTTTTAAAGTATGATTTGTTTTGAATGTAACTTCTCAATGAAGTTTTGGATACCTATAATCATGAAATCAAGATTTTGTTAGGTAAATTCTTCAATTTTGTACTATTGTATTATAGACAACTTGATAATAATGTTTTTCTTTCACAAAAATTTGCTGTGTTGTTCAATTATACATTTTAATGAGGAAAAATGAACTGATTTTTAATTGTTTTACAGATAGTGATAATTGAGCACAAATCCATTATCTGCCCAGGTTACAATGCTGTGCTGCACATCCACACCTGTATTGAAGAAGTTGAGATAACAGTAAGTGTCGTTGTCAGTTTTGATATGAGTATAGACAATGCGCTTTTTGGGCGAGGAGTTCTGTCATTACTTATGCCTGTAGAGCATCTAATGCAACAAAGCTCCAGCCTTGAGTGGAATCTTTGGTCAGAACTGTAACACAAGCAACAATGGCTGTAACTGTTAGCGTTAAGTGTCCTGAAAAGCGTGTTAAGTCATGATTTACTCTATTATGCAGTAAACCTTAGAGGGGGGTTTAAAATTTGTTAAGTATTTTTTCTTAGACCACCTCAGTTGTGTTCGAAAAGTAAAAATAACCCATATTTTAGCACTCAGAACTATTTTTTTTTTAACAGGCCTTAATCTGCTTGGTAGACAAAAAAACAGGAGAAAAAAGTAAGACACGGCCCCGTTTTGTGAAACAAGATCAAGTATGCATTGCCCGTTTAAGGACAGCAGGAACTATCTGCCTTGAGACATTCAAAGATTTCCCTCAGATGGGTCGCTTTACCTTGAGAGATGAGGGTAAGACTGCGTGGCAATGAGGTATTAAAATGCTGGTATCTAGTGGAAATTGGGTAACAATGGGTAACAATGGAAAAGTAAATCTAAGGGAATTGTGGACATCATGCAGAGTTCTTTGCGTTTTACTTTAGAGAAAAAATGTACAGAAATGTGCACTGTGAAATGAGGTAGAATTTGAAAAGTTACGTTCATTGACATTCCAGGATGCATTAAGAAATCCACCTACAATATGAATACCATATTTTGTGGGACATATTTAAATTATCCTTAAAAGTAGTAAACAGATCTGATAGAATGATTCTGCCTTGCCTTCGCTGAGTATAGATTAGGCTTTCCACTATCCATATTGTTTTCTTTACGGCGAGAAGAGCAGTGTTAGTATTTTTAAGATTTTATTGTGCTTTTAAAATACACTGGTGCTTTCATTTTATAATACAGCAATTTATTATCTGTATTATTTCTAATACTCTGGAAAGCCTGTATTTTTCAGGAAAGGTTTCATGTTCTTAGAAATTTATATGTTCTTTTCATAATATATGTAACTCTGCTATTTGTCTCCTTGGTTTAGGTAAGACCATTGCAATTGGAAAAGTTCTGAAACTGGTTCCAGAGAAGGACTAAGTGTTTTTCTCAATGACCCCCGCACAATACTGTGAGGAAAATCGATTCTGAAAAAGCCTACTTCACACCGCCTTCTTATTTTCTGCCCATTGATAAACTTCTCCCCATGTTTTGCAAAGACAGCAAATTTCACAGCAAAGGTCCACATTATGTCAGCTTTCTCATATTGAGAGCTCTGCTATGCCACTGTTGAATTTTCCCAAAAAGATTTTTTTTCCTCCAAAATTCTGCTTCCTTGGAAAGATTGGGCAATAGCTTTGTAAGTGATGTGGACGTAATTGCCTATAAATATGAAAATCTAAAGGATTTTTAATGTTTAATTTCCCCCAGCATATATATTAAGACTTCTTTTTTCCAGGCAGATCATTCAGAGTGTGCGAGTGTGTGTGCACATGTTACAAAGATGACTACCATGTTAATAAACTATTCAATTTGAAATCTTTTTCGGTATTTGAATTGCTTTTGAATAATATTTTTTATCCGGATGTAACGCAGTTGCATTAGCTTTTTAACTTTCCAGTAACCTAGATATTTGGTTACTTGAACTTTTCTAAACTCTTCAGCCTCCCCACACACACAGTTTTGAATGATGCAATTGGACACTCAGTCAAGTTTCTATTAAATTAATTAGGTTTGCCCCTGTTTTTTGGTTAATGCATTCTTAAAATTAAAAAATATTCATGCAAATGTGGCACCTTCATTAGCTTTACATTTGTTAATCTCTTCAGCAAATTTAGGTTGACTTAACATCATTACTAGACACAGTAAGTCAATTTTGAAGGCTAGAACTACATATTGTGTTTTTATAAAAATTCAGCATTATTAAACTCTTAACAGCAGAAAATGCTAGCAACCAGTAAATCAGTGAAACTTGCAAAATTGAGAGAATTTGTGGCTATAGTGCCTATTAGTATTTATAAGAGCTGCATTTTGTGGGAGAACTGGGCCAATTAAAAAGTGTCAGTTATAGAAGTTACTCAGTTCATGCTGTCTTTAATTTAGAGGGCTGGATAATCCTTGCTGTTTTAAACATCAGTCTGAACTGAGAGGGAGAAAGACTATTTAAATCCCTAAGAATTTGCACATACTGAAATATAGGATGGTCAGAATCAAGCACAGTCTGTAAATTTTTGCATATCAAAAAGCAATGTAAGCTTATGGAGACCAATGAAGTTTTCTTGAGAAATTAAAGCAAAACTGGTACAAAATAAAGCTTACTCAGTACAACTTGAAGGAGCTGCATAATAAAACCCACTTTATCTGCACTTTGAAAGTGGAATGCTTACAATTGGTATCCTGATTCTAACAATTAGGAGGAAGGCTAATGGATGTTTTTATTTCCCAGAATATTAGTAGTAAGTATTAAAAGGTATCTTGAGAGCTTCTTCAGAATGTCGTAAACTAAACATTTTCAGTTGTACAATTGTGGCGAACCCGTCTCCTCCCCCAAAAGTTTACAGTCTAGTGACTGTCTCTGAATTCACAGATAACTCAAAAATGAAACAGATTTACTTTTTGGGGTTTTTTTTGTTTTGTTTCTTTCTTTGTAACTGTGGAACTCCCATTCATTTCACTTACAGCTACATTGTATGGACAGAAGAAGTTATTGTCCTTCAGTTTCATATGACTACACTTGTAGCTACCGCAATGCATGGAATTTAAATAAATTTTATTATGTCTGCAAATCTCTGGGCTTTTTTTTTGAGGGGGTAATTCAGAGTTTAAAAGTAACTTTTTTTCCTACAAAGTGAACAAAACCCACAGTTCCTTGGGTCTTAAACTACTGAAGAAATTAAAAGCCAAGGAAACTTATTATTTTGTCCATATTCTGGATTAACTTAAGATTTCCACATATCTGACTGCTTTCTTGAAGTAAGCTCATGGATTCAAAATTTGCACAGACCATAACTGGAGAATACTTACAGTTAGATTCCTAATTTGTTAAAACTTTTAACACCTTTTTTTAAAGCATTGAAATATATCTCAAGACTACATGATGCTCCAGTAGAGTGTTTCCAATTTTGAGCAAACTTAATGAAGGATTCTAAAACGTCATTATTTTGAAGCTGGACTGAGTATTATATTATTAAACCGGGAAAAAAAAAAAATCTTTTGGGTTGAAGTACCAGTATAGGAAGTCTGAGCATTGCCATTACTTATCCTGCCTAGTGCATTTGGTTACCATTTCCATAAATCCAGTTAATGTCACCTTGTCTGTAAAAGGAGGCTTAATTATTTCAAATTCATTAACAGAATCTACATTACATAATTAAAAATACTGCTGACCTGTAGAAGGTTCTTCTTTGGTTATCGAATATTTGCATTCTATATAAAACATACTGATACGAAATGTAAGGCATAAATATCTACCCAATTGGCTTGTTGTGGGTAGAAAAGCTGAAAGTATGTTACATTTGAATAGGCCTCAGATTAAATATCAACTTTTTCATTTCATCCTCATTTTACCTTTAAAGTCTCATTTTTACAATTGAGTACAGCTAAATCTAGATGAAAGAAGAGAAAAAGATAATGTGGTTTTGTTTGAAATAAATACCATTTGCTGATCTACTGATAAAATAAACTTTTTTAAATGGCCATTTTGATTACTTTCTTTTGTGAAAACATGTGGCATGCAGCTTTGAAGATTAAAAAAGTAAAGGAGCTGTGCAACCACAACAGTTGAAAGACATGAGAGAGAAGAAAAAAAGGAAGTTGGATGGAAGCTACAGGATCCCTAGGACTATTCCTGGGTCCGGGCTTGGATGTAACTCATACCAGCAAAACTCTGAGTGTGTTTCTGCAGAAAGTAGGGATTTCGGGGTGTTTTGCCCCAGTAAAATGGCATTTACAGCAGTCTGTATGTGCAGTGTGGTACTGAAAGGATTACACCTGTTCTCCCTGATTGTTGGCCAAAGTTTGTAGTATAGATACAGCTTAAGTATACAGCCATGATGTAACTTATAAAAACATAAATTATAACTATAAATTAAGACCTTGTATGTCTTTTAACTGAAGGCCTTGGTATATGTAACAAATGTAAGAAAGAAAAATCTGAATGTGCAGCAATAGAAAATAATTACTTGTTTCTGTGAGTTACAAGAAGTAAAGCACACTAAACAGAGGAATGGGTACGCCAATCAGTTGACTAACGTGGCCAATAACTGCCTTCTTGAAAGCATTCCCGTACCTTGGTCATCTTTGCAGACAATCGGGAACTGATGCACAAACACAATGGCACCGGTTTCCCGAGACGCTTATTCAGGTAGTAAATTGTATTCTTGAACAACAAGCTATTGATGATGGTGTAACAGTGTTAGAAAAAAACGGCTGCTTTAAGGAGGTTCATCCATGGGGATATGTGCTGGCCATAAATTTTATGCCCCTCTGCAGATTTTTTTCAGTAGCATAAAAAGCCCAGTGAAAATTGCTCAATGAAGAACCTCTAGTTTAGACTACTTATGGCACCAGTCCATATATTAAAAACTATATTAATTATGAGACGTGTTTTTGTAAGTGTTTATAACTGAATATTACCTAAGAAAAAAAATTGTTTCCATGTCCCAAGTATTTGATTCTGTAATACTATGGCTTTTTGGTTCCTAATGCAGACTGTTTAAATGATGATGATAAATCAGATGGAATGTATTCCAGATAAGACTGTTTTCTTCCTGAACTGATACTTAAAGGCTCTTACTCTGCTGTTTTTGTATGCCCTTTAGAGGACTTGGTAAACAAAAATATACCAACAAAACTGGAGTTACTACTGAAGATTTTATATTGTGAACCTGTTTCTTTCGTTGTGTTCATTTTAAGGCACTATACACCTGACAAAATATTTATTTTCCTATGAAGAAATGTGAGAAAGGAATCTAGTCTTAATATAAAATGGAAATCTATGCTAACAAACTCAGAATCTGATGTGTGTATATGTAACTTTGCATAGTACATATTTTTGTTGGCTTTCTTAACCAAAAAATCTCAATTTCCACCATAAACTGGATTTCTGCATCTCCCCTCTGTTACATACACCTGAAAAAGTCCACATATTTCTGAGCAAGAGTAATACGAAATATGATAGATTAACAGCTGGATAAAAAAAGGTACTTGAGGCTGTGTTCTTGTCATTTGTTAATCCTGTAGAACTGATGACAGGCAAAGGATTATAACAAGGAAATGTTGCAGCTTCTGTCACAGACAGATGCCTCTGTTCTGAGGAAGCAGTCTTTGAATAAGTAAGTGACTTTCACTGTAAGATCGATCTGTCTGGCAGGTAATTAGATTGTAGCTGGAGGCTTACGCTAGGCTTGCAAAGGAATACAGTCTAAAGAAAACTGATGCCTGAACCCCAGATCTAGTGGGGAGATTCTTTTGAAATCTATTTTGTAAAGAACTACTTACTCCTGGTGTAATTTCTGCATATTCTTTGTGCTAGTTTTGTCACAAGAAGTACACTTGAAGAAACCTGGGATTTTGACACCTGCCATCAGATAATCAGGAGGAACACAAGCCTGGTACTGTACCTTTTGGGATAATACGCACTAGAGGAATAGTTTTAAACCTCAATGACCTGTTTACAGCAGAAACAATTGCTACTTGTACATCCCTTTCGCTGGGAGAAAGTATAGGATTAGGGATATAGAGAAATATCATCTTAAGTAAGTAATGAGGTGGAATGCCTTGCAATTATGTAATTTTAAATCTTAGCATTTAAAGAAGCATGACAAATGACTTAAGGAAAAATAAGCACTTTCATAATCATAAAATTTAAATTGAGGGCTACAGCAAAACATTTAGTGTACAGCGATAACATTGATGAAAGTAACAAACCTAATTTACCTTTAAGAGTAACTATTAATTTTTTATTTTGCTAAATTAAATGTACACTTTTTATGTTCGTTGCATGCTGTATTAAGTTGAAATATTTCTTATCCAGAGTTAAACATTTTTTCCAAGACAGCTCTACTAGCTATGTCAAACACCTTTCAAGAGAAAATGATCATACTGAGTCAATTAAACCACATCTAGTACCATTTAGTCACGTCAGCCTTCAAATGTTGCAGAAAGATGTTCTTGGATGGGACTGATATGTGAAAAATCTGAATTTGAGTCACCAATAATAGTCCCTTTATTTTTATCCTATTAAAGCTATGCTGAGCCAGTATAGAGCCTCTGCTAATAAAATTACCAGATTACAAAACACCGCAGCTAGTATCATATGCATAAGTTTGACCGATGCTGAAAAGGTTTCAGTGAGTCTCCCCTATCTGGCTACTCCATATGTTCCAAGGCTTGCAGTAATTTCTCTAATCAATACTTCATATGATTACAGGGCAGCAGGGGACAGCTTTTCCTTTTTCTTAACCAGTTTCATTTATTTTGTTCACTTGAGTCAATCACACAACAGAAAATTAAAACTTACATTGTCCAGGATTTTTTTGCATGCTAAGTCTGTGGAAGTCTTGAAAACATCACCTATTCCACTGCAGCTCCATGAACACTACCAGCGGAATGAAAACAAAAAAAATCATTACATAAAGCAGCTGGTCAAGCGACAAGGATATTTTAATTCATTTCTCTTTGTACTAGTGCACTGACAGAGCAACAAATTTTATTGGAAGACATCTCATGAGAAGGAATAAAGCCATAACTAGAAAGGCAAAAAGCAGGAAGAGTGAGTGACTGAAACTACCGTTTCCATGTGTATTTAACCTCAGGTTATTTATATCTGCATTATCCAGGTAGCAGCTTAGCTGTGTAATGAACACAGCCAGCACAAAACTGTCAGGGCACACACAGCACTGTGAGAATGAGGCCAAAACAGTTCCATGCTAGATTCAATCTCAACACAAATGCACTTACCCAGTATGGAACTGGAAGCATCCCACAATTAAGCTACTTCCATGTAGTCAGCCAATGTGTTTCTAAACTGACATGGCGATGCAGCAGTTCTCCCTTTGTCGTTCACACATAAGGAAGAAACGGTTTGGAATGTGATAATCAGTGTTAGCCTCAACTGCAGCAGCCTAGAAATAGTGGAGTTCAAGATACTGAGACGTGTGCGAGGAAGATGAGTAGCAGAGTACTGGACTTCAGAAGAAAGGTTTTGGTTTATTCAGAGAACCAGTAGGCAGGATACCATGGGAGGCAGCTCTGGAGAACAAAGGAGCTCAGGAAAGCTGAGCTTTTTCCAATCATAAAAACAGTCCCTCCTGATATTCAGGAAAACAAGTAGCTCTATCAGGAGGCCGGCTAAACAGCAATCTTGTGATGGCAGTCCAGTGCAAAAGGAGGTAAAATCAGGAATACACTACGAAGAAGGAATATAGAAACATTGCTCAGGCACACAGAGATTGCCTTAGAAGACTAAAAGCTCATCTATGGTTGAAATGGGCTGGGATGTCAAGAATGGCTTCTAGTCTAGTGCCACAGTAGTAGCAAACGAACAAACAAGGACGTGTGGGATGGTTGCTGAGTTAGGCAAGTGATTCTGGGTCCAGTTGGGCTGTGTACAAGGTGCTGAGAGACGGCTGACATCAGAGCAAGGTTCTGTCATCTTTGTAAGGAAATTGAGGGAGGGTCCCAATAACTGGAGAAAAGCCAATGTTCCCACGCTCTCAGAAAACACCAAGAGAATGTGGGAGCCACAGACCGGTCATGCTCACTTGTTCCCTGGGAAAATAATGGAAAAAGTCCTCTTGGAATACATTTTTGAGCACGTGAAGGAGGTGCTTGCGACCAATCAGCACAGATCAACCAACTGCAAATTATCCCAACCAACCTGATTACTTTCTATGACAAAATGACTAGAGGAGAGGAGCGGATGGAATTCACCCCAACTTTCAAGTCCTCCACCATCTTCTTGTAACCTAAACATTGTGGTCTGGGTGAGTGGCCAACTAGATGGCTAACAACGGGTTGGATAATGGGGCTCTAAGGACAGAGATAACGGCATATAGTCTACCTGAAGGCCAATAACAAATGGAGTACTGCTGGGATTTATCCTGGGCCATGTTCTATTTAATGCCTTTTATGAGTGAGACCTGAAGCACGGTCACACCAAGTTCACAGATGGCACGGAACTTGGGGACCGATCAACACCCATGACGGAAGGTCTCACGTACAGAGGCTGGAGAGATTAGGCAACACAAACCTTCCTGCATTCAACAGGTGCAAAAGCAAACCTGCATTTGGGAAGGAGCAGCTCTTTGTGACAACACGGAGCGGGGAATGGCTGGGGAGCAGCTCTGCTCTGAAGGTCCTGGGGGACAGCAAGGTAAATATGAGCCACCCAAACACGTTCCGTACAGCCACGGCTGCCCAGCAGCACCCCGGGCCGCGCCAGCACAGCGCCGTCAACAAACCGAGGCGAGGACGAGAAGACCCTTCTTTCCCCGTGAGGAACCCCCTGCCCGCGAGCAAGAGGCCCAGGCAGGAAATGCGGTCTCTCTCCCCGGAGGGTAAGAAACCTCGGCCGGACACAGCCCTGAGCACGGAGCAGACGGGCGGGCAGCCTTGGGACTCTCTCCGAGCCGAGCAAACCCTGCGCCGGTGCTCACCTGGAGGGCAGAACGCCCCTCGGGGTACGGCGACTCCTGAGGACACAGGAACCAGCACCCCTCCCCTGCCACTCGGCTCCGAGCCAGACCTGACGCGTTCAAGCGTCACGGGACGAACTCTAGCCCGCGCGCCCCGGTCCGGCCGCTCCCGCGCTGCCCCGGAAGGCGGGCTGTGCGCAGGCGCGGTGCTGCACGTGGCGCCGACGGAGCCATGGCGGAAGGGCTGGATCGCGCACAAGTACTGCGGGGCGGCGGGGCAGGAGCGCGGCAGGGTTGGGCTGAGTCGACCCGACCCGACCGTGGCTTCTGCCGCTGTGGTGTCGTTGCAGGTGAAGAAGGCGGTAGAGGCCCTGCTGGCGTTCACCAGAAGTAAGGCCAAGCGCGGCGCGCTGCTCCTCGATGAGAGCGAAAACGTGCAGCTGCTGGTGACGGTGTGGAAGGTCCCGCGGGTGGCACAGGTCATCAAAATGTAAGATAGGCTCCCTCGGCTGGGTAGGGCCAGGGGTTCTTGTGTGCATCGGCGCGGAAAAGAGCCCTTGGCAGCTCGGAGCTGAGGGGTTTCGAGGGTCCGGGCCCGCCGGGGCTCACGGATCGCGGCTTTGCGGCCATCAGCGAGGGTAGCTGCCCGTCAGCCGTGAACTCGGGAAAAGAAAGCAGTCTTCCCTTTTTTTAACCCATCGCTAAATACTGAGAGGGGCCCCCGCTCCTTCTTGTGATACCCAGCAGCAAATTGGAATTATAATTTTTTTATAATCTGTAGCCGTACTGTACTGAGCAAGTTTCCATCTCTTGCCTGGGCCCCTAGCGAGGCCTGCCTGGAGACTCATTGTAAAGAGAGGAGACTGGATGGGCCTGGTCCTCTTCCCGGCACCTGTGTGGTACTGGCGCCTGGCAGGACAAAGGGATTCAACTGTGTGTCTGACTGGAGCCATGGTATACGATTGTTTAACTCTTCCAAGTTAAGTGTAGGTTGCACTGAGAATGTTGTAGTTAACAAACAGCAGAATCCAGACATGTAGCTTCCCTGCATTACTTGTTGAAGGACCTAGTTCTGGAAAAATGTCTGTTCCCTCTCTTAGTCATTCCCTGTGCATCTCACATTCTCATTGTAGACCACTGCCCCATGGCATTCGACAAGAAACAGCTGAGGTTTGCCTGTTCACAAAGGATGAACCAAATTTGTCAGCAGAACAGACCGAAAATCTGTACAAGAAGCTTTTAATCCAGAATGGGATCAGAAGTGTGAGCCAGGTGAGAAAGATACGTGATGGTATAGTATGGCACTGTCGCTTCTTTTGTCTTCTACCAGCAAAAAGGGAAGGTTTCCTGTGTTTAGTGTTCTAATCTCAATGTTCTGAGTTAATGGTCTCTTGTAAGACTCTTCTGACTATTAAAACTGCAGTTTTTCTAAACTTCAAAACGTACACAAAATAATTTCTTTAATTTGAATCGGGATCTTTAGCAGTCAGATGTCATTGCTAGATGAATGCCCAATATTTAGTTTGAGTAAGCAACTGGAAAAACTGACAATGTAAAATTGAGTTCTTTGCAGCTGGGTTGGATTGTTTACATTACTAACAATAGAACTAGAAAATAATTTTATTATTGCGTGTAACCTTGGTTTAGATGTTACCATACACTCATGTTTCTGTTTGATGATTTGCAGTTACTGTGCAAGAGATCCACATTGTTTGATTCGTAAAATAAAAAGTACTGTATCCTTTTTCTGTTGTTTGTCTTGAGTACTTTAAAATAATGCACGATAATAAGACAGTCAGTTATACAAGTGAGTTCTGGACTGTTCTAAGAATTCTTGCTGTGTTTTCAGCAGTGAGGACTAAACTGTTACTTGTGTTGCAGATCATATCGTACAAAACTCTCAAAAAAGAGTATAAATTATTTGAAGCAAAGCGTCGCCTCCTGAACAGATTTGATCTCTTTTTGTCTGATGACCGGATTAGAAGGCTCCTGCCCTCACATCTAGGAAAACACTTTTACGAAAGGAAAAAGTAGGTCTCAATTCTGTATATCCATTTTGCATTATTTTTTTAAAGATTTGATTCTTAATATTAAGTTTGAGGGGGAGGAGCTTTGGTTTGGTTTGTTTGTATGGGGGATTTCAATAATTTCTTTTAATTTCTCCTTGTTCTTTTTTAGGGTGCCCTTGTCTGTAAACCTGAAAGCCAAAAATCTCGCTAAGGAACTGCAAAAACGTATCCAGGGAACTACACTCCCAGTTACCAATAAAGGCTGCTGTTAGTAAGTATGAGTAGATTAAGAATGCACTTGAAGGACAGTTATACCTTAACTGTAGGAATTGTAAATGAGTTATTTTTATTCAATTAATCTGTGATTAAAAGAGGTCAAGGATCATCATTCCAGGTATGGGCCATTTTGAACTTTAATGTAAATAAAGAAATCACTAGTTCTACTGTGAAGTCTTACTTTTTGTCTCTTTTTCCTTATACCTAAAGAACTTCTAGGCAGCTGTTGCTGTCAAACAGCATATACAATTTTAGAAAAAGTAATACTGTTAAACTGGATAAAAACTACTTCCAAAATATTCTATTCTTGCAAGACTTTTTATTTATTTATTGTGCACTGAGAAGGGTCTAAATTGCTAATACACTTGATAATATAAGGCAGAAGTTGCATATCCAAATATGGAAGGGTTAATACAGGTAAATCTGTTCTGTTATTACAAAAGACTTCTGCAATAGCCTTCCATCCTCTATGAAAGTTACATGCAGATAATTGGGCTTTTTTCATTTTTGGATATGCCTAAAGAAGTATGTTTATTTGTCCACATAAAAATACTACTCTGCTTTTAGTACAGCACGTATAGGTCACACTGGAATGAAAGCTGATGAGATACTGGATAATATCATGGCAGCAGCTGAGATGATTGCTAAGAAGTTACCAAAGGTACTGCTGATTGATTGCATTGAAGCCAATTCAGTTCATCATACAGCCTTGTTGTTTTTACATCATGTACTGGTTTTGTTGTTGCAGAATTGGAAAAATGTAAAAATTCTTCACCTCAAAACACTGAAATCAGTTGCACTTCCAATTTTTACTGCAAATATTTCCAACTTGAATGAGCTCGACAGGCAGCCATCTCTCAAAAAACCTCAAGTAAAGGTAAAACCAAAATTCCTCAAACTTTCCATAAAACCAACTTGGAGCAACTACTTCTTTGGCTTCCTTTTATGCATTATAGTGTCTGATGTGTTGGGTGTCAATGTTTTATCAGTTGATTCCAGGCATTTAATGCTACAAATGTGTTACGTGCTCCTGACTAGAGTGCTTCAAATACTCAGTAATACTAACAAAACTATGGCAACTCCTTGATAAAGCAAATTGGAGTTAAGTATTTCTAGCCCTGAACTGTAGGGGGGAGGTGAGATTCTTATAACTTTTGCTTATATTGTTTATTCATATTTGCCTTGTGAAAATACACTCATTAACGTACTCATGGATTCAAACTTATGTGTCCATTATTTGTTGGCTAATCAGTGGCATCTGAATAATTCACAAGGTCATATATTTGTATATGGGGGGACACCTACTTTTTCTAAAAAGATCATCAGCTATTCCTTTGTGCTAAGTTCTTGTTATTATGTTTGTCTAAAATAAATTTTGAGCATATATATTCAATTTAAAGACTGTAATCTTGACATTATTATAATTTACTTATGAGATATTCATAATAAACTTTTAAAGTAATGCATTTTTTTGTTCTTTACATATGGTTGACCAGTGTGAGTCTATTGAACAAGTGTTTAATGTTGCTAGGATGTCTTAACCATATTAAAACAGTTATTATACATTTATAAATGTTAAGGAATTTTCAGAGATGTTCTTCCAATTAATTCTAAAAGGGAAAAAACAAGAAACTGAGGAAGCTCCCTAAAAAAAGGAATTCAAGTCAAGTCACTTTGACAACTGAAATTAACGCTGTGGTTGCTGCTGCTGCTGCTACCCAGGAACTTGTGATAAAAGAGAAAGAAGTAGTCCAAGAACCAGGTGATCATGATGATGAAGAAATTCCACAGCTGGTCCCTATGCAAACAAACAGCTTAGCTGAGCTGAAGGTAATAGTTTAATAATGTCGAGAAACTCAGATTTCAGTTTGAACTGTTTAAAGCTCTGCCAGCAGAGGTCAGTGACCTAACTGGCCAAGAGGATCCTTGCATCTGTTAAATCTATTTACCTTCTTACTATTTTGTTATTATTTTCATGGCTTAGTTCTTTGTTTAATCCTCTGCTTCCAGATTGAAGTGTGAACAGGTTATTTGGGCTAGGGCACAGTTCAGTCAATAGAAAGCATTTGTCATTTATTAGATTTTATTGATTGTTTCTGAAAAATACCAGTAAAGATCTTTCTTAGGTAGAAAGGTAATTTTTTGTGTGTGTCTTAAATACAGAAAATGGAACCAAGTCCAGAAAAAGGTGACAACCTGGGTGAGAAAACTAAAAGGCCCCTTGGTAAGAGAAAGAAACAACCTGTAGCTCTGAAGACACCAAAACATAACATTACAGAAGAGTGTGCAGCACCAAAACAGAAAAAAGCCAAGCAGCTTAGCATGCCGAAAGAGAAAATAAAAGAAAAAGAGATGAAAAAGGCTCCCAAAAAGCCTGAAGTCAAGTCTTTTGCAACACCCAAAGCTGGCAAATCAATACAGTCAGCCAAGAGGTCCTCAAAAACACCAAAGCAAACACCCAAGAAAGTGCGCATACCACAGTCGGCATGAATGTTGTCTGTTGTAACTGATTTTATGTAATCGTTCAGTGGTGTCTTTTTAGTAAACAGATATATTGATAATGTAAAATAAGTTCTTCAGAAAATCTGATCCCAAGAGCTTTTTTCACTGAGACCTGTAATGAATTCGTGATGAGCTGGAACAAATAAACTCATGATCTTAATAGGCTCCGATTCTTACCTTTTATCTTCTCGTGGCTCAGATATTGAGAAGTGACATCTTCCTGAAGCACAGCTTAGTACTGGAACAGACAAGGGCTGAAGCAAGAAGCATGCGTGTTAAAAGCAGCAATCTATTTTATGGGTAATATAAAATGTGAGATCAGCTGCTACCATTTTTTCTTCAATTGTTCAATTTAATGAAAACAGGTTGACATCTTATTACAGATATTTAAGCACCTTGAACCTTAATGTGTTTTTAGCTATTTTACCTAGGTTATTTGTGTGGGCTTTTTTTTTTTAAATTGCACAGACAGTTTTAGTTGTATCATTGTATGCTTTGACCACTTATACTTTATGATATCAAGCAAAAACTCAGCTTCGCTTGGGGCCTTACTTTTGCTACCAGAATAACGAGAATATCCCTGCAAGCTCGTTGCAATAGCGTTGTTCCATCTGAAAACCACCAAAGGCTGTATGAACGTGGGGTGTGCCAGGTAAGTGAATCAGTCCCATAAAGGTATGAAAAGCACAGACTGCAGAACCAAAAGGTTATGTATTTGAAATGTTACAGAATAATCAAATCATCGCTCTCTATATGATAACTCCATATCTTTCTCAGAGTAAAATCTTTAGATAAGTTTTTAATTATGGAGTTAAATTTATTATGTTTATTCAGAAAACCTTTCTTTAGTGATGTTTTTCTCGCGTAAGAGACCTGTGAAAACCTGTCACTTTGCTAATCAAGAAAAGAGGAAATATGAAAAAGTAACAATCATTCAGGTTTGAACTGTGTCTGTTGCTGATTGCAATACAGAATCATATCGGGTGTAAAACACAATTATTTTCGGTTAACTAATTTCAGCTGTCAAGCTGTAAGGACCAAATCACCATTTCATGTCTTTACTATAAATGCTCTTGTAACAAAGATAACTGAATTTTCTATGGTGTCAGAAGAAGCGAAGATGGAAAACGCCCCTGAGGGCTGAGCTGATTTAGTTGTGCAAGGCACGCTGGTGAGAATTAAGTTCAGTCTGTGCAGTCAGCCTTTGTAAAGAGACTTCTGGGAACCATGATCAAGAATAAAGCAAAACTGGTATGTTTATATATAAATTCTTACAGATGAACTGTTTTTGTTTGTGTAATATCTGTTTTGACTGACTTTAGAAATAGGTGAAAGGTTTAATAGAGAGCTTAATTATTTAAAGTACTGTATTTTTGACCTTACAATCTTGATTTTTATTTTTAAATTCAAGGTGGAAAGAAAAGAGGAATAAACTATAAGAGCCATTTATGGTATGACTAGTAAAATCATTAGTTTTATATTAAAGCTGTATTGTCTCATGTTTTATCAGGAGCCTCATAATTCCAAATTTAAAAAGGGAACTTGTGTTGCGTAATTTCAGTATTGTTATTTGTCCTAGCTAAGATTTTAGCGGTTTCTAACAGAGAAATATGCCTGTGAACTCTTTTATCTATTAAAAGTGTAGAATAATATAAAACATGGAATTGTAAAGACCTATTTAAGCTCTTGAAGCACTTCATGCAATACAAACAGTGCTTTCTTTATATGGCTCATCTATCCTTGCATTAAGTGCTTTGTGGAGACTGGGTAATATTTAAAAAAAGTCTAGTTCCTGTCCTTTTTTAAGTACTGAAAGGTACACCCAGGTGCGGCCCCGGCTCCTCCCCCCCACCCGCCCAGGTGCGGCACCGCAGGTGCGGCCGGCCGAGGCGGCGCGGCTGCCCCGCGATGGCGGCGCCCGGCGGGCTGGGTCGCTGCGTGGCCGCTTTCTGGCTGGCGCTGGCGTTCGACGCGCTGGGGCTGGCGGTGCTGCTGGCTGGGGTGTTCGCAGACGTGTTCTTCTCCGACCTGCTCATCTACGCGGGCGGCATCGGCATCTTCCTCAGCCTCATATGGTGGGTGTTCTGGTACGCGGGCAACCTCGAGGTGCCGCCCGAAGAGCTGCGCGACGACGTGGGTCTATGTCCGGGTAAGGGGCGCGGGGACAGCCTGCTGCGAGGACTAGTGCACGGCCTCAGCCTCCGCCTCTCCTCCGCCTTCACCCCCACGCCGCGGCCCCGCGCCGCTGCTGCTGCCGACCTGGAGCTACGGGGCCGCCCCGGCGAGGCCGGCAGGTGAGTGCCTGGCCTTGGGGAAAGGGATCGGGGGGACCGCCCGCACCTTACTTTTGTCTGCACGCCGAGAAAACTCTTCCCGAAGGTTCAGTTAAAAACTCTAGTTAAACTGCTTCCTCGTAGCTGGCACTGGCAAAAAAACAGTTGCGGGGAACCTTTCTTGGCTCAGGTGACAATAACAACGGAGCGAGAGGGGGGCGGCCAGGTGGGACCGGACAGGGAGGGCGCTTCCTGCAGCCGCCCGGCAGCGGGAAAGTGCGGGGGGCAGCAGGGGTGAGCGGGGCGGGGAGCCGAGTGCCCGCTGTGTCCGGCGGCTGAATGGGAGCCCCGCGGGACCTGGCAGCAGCTCCCGGCACCGCCACAAGTGCGGGGCAATGAATGCGCCATCAGCCACTGCCCCCGGGAGCTCCCTCTATAGAAACGTGAAATGCTGCTTTCTGGGGCAGATACGACTCAGCATTTCTCTTTTTTTTTTTTTTTTTTTTTTTTCTGTACTTAACTTAGGGGTGGAGTTGTAGCAATGGTGTGAAAATCATAGATGCAAGCAATAGTTAAACTAGTCTTGAACCTCGGCATCTGAAAAAGGTGACTTGACCATGAAAAAAGTCAAGCATTCGCTTCCCTGTGTAAAATCCTTTTTGTAAGGAACTGTGAAAACTATTTTGAACTGTCTGAATATTTTGCAGTTCTGATTCACTGGGTACAAAGTCAGCCTTTTCTGTTGCTCTGTGAAACTAAATCTTGAAGCTGCTATTGGCTTACAGAAAAGTTCACATGGAAATAGTTTTCATTCACGAAAGCCACAGAACTTTCTTGAGAGGAAGCCCTAACAGTAGGGAGATACAGTATTGTTTAATAGAAACTTGTAGGAGGTGAAATAAGAACAGCAGCAATACAGCTGTAAAGTATTTGTTGCTCTTGTTTAGTTTATTATTAGCTATATCTGCAGTTACAGAATGGGCTATTGAAAATGATTAATTCTCCTCTTTTTAAACTTTTTCTGAAATGGGTTTAGAACTGGCAGAGATCCGTATTTGCAGGGAAGAAATGACGTTTGTTACATGACTACGCCTGAACTTTTTCATCTAAAGATGATGGCAGTTATAGGTATCGAGTTCAGTAGATAAGGTGCCATCTCTGGAGAAAGTCCTACTTCAGTCTGCATACATAGATGTGTATTTTGCTGTAATAAACCTCTAGTAGAGAACGTTATCCATTATTTTTAAATATTTCAAATATTACATGTTACTGATTTTAATTATCAATAATCTGTGGTTTATTATTAACTATAATAATAGTTAATATATGCAGAGTGGTTTATTACAAACTCTCCCAAGCAAACAGCAGCTTCTAATGCAGCGGGAAACAAAACTTTAGTACAGCTGCACTAGTAATTGTAATTCAGAAGGAACCAAACCAGAGAGAATGTCTAAGAGCTGTTTCACATTGTAACATGAACTCTGTGATTGTAGCATTCAAGGTAAAATTAAGGATAACGAATGGTTGCACCTCCAAAAATAATTTGGGGTTCTCTTTGGAAGTAAGCTCATCTGACGCACTATCTTTTAAAAAATGACTGAATTGGATCATCCCTTACTGGTAGACCATATCCTCTCCCCATCTGGAGATATTTATGAACTTAACCAAATAGGTTAAACATGTTTGGGTAGATTGTCAAGAGAGAGGAAGGGAAAAAACCGACCACCACCACAACAAGCAACAATGACAAAAAAACCTCACCCCCACCCCAAAAAAAACCAACCCCCCCCCCAATACTGCCCTTTAGAAGAGCTTCCTGAGTGTATGTGTTTGGAGAACGAACTGTTGCATTAATAAGGAAGTTTCTTTACGGAAACTATTCGTGCATTTTTGCCACTTAAATAATTTTCTTGTTCTTGCTTTCTGAAATTATTAATGGGTACTGCATGCTGTTCCAATTTCCT
This sequence comes from Dromococcyx pavoninus, assembly GCA_033558185.1. Lineage (NCBI taxonomy): Eukaryota > Metazoa > Chordata > Aves > Cuculiformes > Neomorphidae > Dromococcyx > Dromococcyx pavoninus. The sequence continues at coordinate 213,870 of JAUMJL010001337.1, read as the reverse complement.
ATCTTAAAAATTATATGGTAGAAGTAAGTGAGAAGGGTGAGAATTCTGAAGATGCGGAATGATTTATATTAAAGGAATAACAAGTAGATTTGGATCTTTGAGCCCGAAGAGAGATGCAGCATATAAAATATTCTAGAGGGCTATACAGTCATAAGTGGTATAGACCAGGTACATAGGGAATGCTTCTTTCCATATAAAACAGAAGCCCATGAGCTGTCATGTGCTGCATCACTGAAGAATGGAATTTCTTGTCATGGGGAAGTGTGACAGATAAAAATTTACTCATTCAAAAAGCCAGAGGAAAAAAACAGAAGAGATGCAAAGATTGTATATTTGGCTCACAAAGACCTGAGGCAGTGACTGGCAGTTGAGATGACATCCTGATGACAAATTACTTGCATCCTATATTCTTTATTGAATAGACATTCACGCTTGGTCACTGCTGGAGATGGGCTGTTGACTTGATGGGCCTTTTACTTGGGTCCAAATTGATTGTTAAACATGAGGAAAAGTACTTTGAAGACTGACTTCAAATAACAGTTTAGAATTTTATGTGACCTTTTCTTCTAAGACTATTTTGAATTAACCTTTTCTTAATGTATTATCTTCAGGATTTGTTGAAGACATGACTATTGACTGCCTCTAAAAGTGGGGGAAGTTCTGCAAATTATGGAAAGATAATTCCCTACTCAATGCAATAGGATTCTCTCATTATGGAATGATCTCTGCGACCACTGTGGACTCTGGATAAAATGGACACAGAGAACCACATCTCTGCCAAATGCACCTATTTCAGTGTTGGACTAGATAGTTTTTTGTGGATTTCTTTCCCATTTCAAAACATAAATTAAATGTATTAAGGAGTGAGAACTAAAAATGGAACAAAACTGACTGACACAAAAATCACTGAAGCATGTAATATAGAATTTAAATTTTTTTTAATATCCTGGGAATGTTTGGATAAAAAGCTCTTGCACAATGAAAAGCTCTTGCACTGTTTTACCAAGGTCTGGAAGTCAAACTTACTGTGAATTTTTATGATGCCAGTGCAATACTTTTGTTTGTAAGGGTGCTTTTAAAATATCCGTGTTAAACTATTGATGCAAAGTCGCAAAAGTAGTACAAGTTGTTTATAGTGTAAATATGCAATTTACAGTGAAACTTGTAAATTTTCATCATTATTTTGGTATACCTTGGAATTTGAGATTTTATAATTAGCCAAGTAAAAATAGGGATGTCGGAATACCAGTACATTCTTCATGGTTGCAAATGATGTAATGACTCTAAGAAAAGGCATTTTTTGTCTAGTGATATTAGGAATTATTTTCCTACTGCTAAAGCATTTGAGGGGGGGATACACACCACCAAAAAGACTGCTTGTTGACTCACATATATTCTGATGCTTTATAAAATATTACTGAATTTGCATTTAGATGTAACTAAGAAGTAGCAGCTGGGAAAAGATTTATATTAAAGTTAATGATACCTAAAATTCTTCTATGGAGAAATTCCTCACAAGTTCCTGGCTTTGAAATAACATTGAGTTGGAGTCCACCTTAGCAAATATGTATAGGTCTTAAAATTTTCATCTACAATTGTTTTTATGCCACACCTTATCAAACACTAGAGGTGGATTTAAGGAAAATGTTTGCTAAGAATACGGTGGCTGTACTTCCTTGTGAACTCTTGAAATGTCTTTCAGTGTTCTCATGTAGGTTACAAGAGTAATTTCTTACTTTTCTTTGCATATTCTGATTTTTAAATGTTTTCCAAATGCTTTTGTTTTTTCAGCAAGGTTCGATGAACACTAAAAAGAAGGTCTGTAATGTGATTTCTTCTGTGCTAACTGCAGCTTTCAGGAGGTGTTTAAAATTGTTGCCCCGTTTTAGAGGAACTGCAATGTGACATCGTTGTTACAATGGGCTGATTAAAAAAAAAAAGGCAAAGTCCTCCCTTAAAGCCCGTAGATCACTGTTTCAGTGTCTTTCACAAGATTTTTTTTACATTGTTCTGAGCAGATTACTGCTTTTTCTCATTCCCCACATTTTGACCTCTAAACTGAATTATGAGATGTAATGTTAAATAACTGGAATGATTCATAACAGCTATAACTGGAGCTAAAACTTTTGTGTGCAGCCATTCACAGACTTAGACTGGTGAGAAAAATTTTCTGATCTAGTATTGCAATTGTAATTACTGGAGTGAACTCAGCAGGGCTTTGCATTTCACTGTAGATTACAATTAATTTTAAATCCAATACTTAGGGATTGTTTCACAAGACAGTAGCTAGAATGTTGCTGGCTCTTCCAACTTCACTCAACAGTTGCATGGGATTCAAATGTTTACAACTGTGAACTGTTTGAATGTTTTAAAAATGAAATACAGGAGCTGACACAGCAGTAGAGGAGGATGTTCGCAGAGCGGCGCTGGAATCTAACTAGTATAGCGTGTAGAAACAAGGAGAGGAAAAGTACTTGCTGTGCAGCGGTGATAACTACACTAAGCTATGGTCCTTTCTTTTCAAAAATGGAAACCAGTTACCATTTTATGTAATGTTTGCCTTCAAAATAACGAAGACTAATACTAAATGGAAACTGGCAATTGAATTATTATCAGTTAAGCATTAACAAATATTTAACACTATTATCTTAGTCTCATGGTATCCTTATCAGTTGTAGCTTGATGTAGCACAAAGTCCATTCAAAGAACTTTTATATTGTTGCTTAGAAAGAAGCTCTTGTATGTGTTCCGGGCTGCTTGCAGTTGCGTGAACACAAGAAATTTGCTTCTGAAGCTGGAATCCCTTTAAAAGACAGTCTTAAGCGCTCTGTTTGAAAACAGAGCTGGTTAAAGTCTTAAAATTCTCAATCCAGCATCCTCTGTCCCACTAAAGGAAAAAGGCAAAACCTAAACTGACAACCATGCAGAGAGATTAAATGCTTGTTAGACTCTTTAAATGTGGGCTCTACCTAAAGAGAGTTTTCATGGGGTATATAAGGTTTACTCTCCTTAAATGGGAATATAGTCTCCAGGGAGAAATTAAATGATTAGTAAATTCTACATAACTCCACGTGGCTGCTGCGAGGGAGATGATGTCTGCAATAGCAGCTTGTGCCGAACAGCGATTCCGCGCCACTGGATAACGGGCATCAGGTTCAGTAACGCCGTATTTGACCAGTTCACAGCAACTGGGGAAATGAACAGTGCATAACCAACCCCCGTTCTGAGCAGATCGAACAGGACTGAAGAACCGCGCCGAAAATGCCCGTTTCTATTCATACTCATCCGGGTTGCTCCGAAGGTTATTGAGGCTTTTATGTATTTAATGTTTAACGCCTTTGGAAGTGCGCGATCTCCAGGAGCTTTTAGGGAACGGCACCGCTCCCAGCGCTGCGTTTCCCCCCAGACCCAGCCTTCCGGGGTGGATGGAGGGGGCCCACTGGTGTCTCTGCCCTAACCGTGCCGCCCCCCCAAACCCGCGCGCAGGCTCGCCTGTTCTGAGCGGTAATTCCCTCGCGCTCGGGAAGGGGTTCGGGGACATTTCTTCTCCACTTCCGCCGCTGCGCCCGCTCGCGCCACCGAGGCGGGGCCAGAAGTGGCCTCAGCCTTTTCAGCCGCGCCTCTAGATGGTGCGCGGGAGGCGCTCTTCGCGCTTCCGGTGGGACGGCCGCTTTTTCCGCTCGGGAGCGCCATGTGGCGCCGCGAGCCGGCGGCTCCGGCAGCGCGGGGCGGACGGCGGCTGCTGCCCGGCCGCTGAGGAGGCGCCCAGGGCAGGAGGGCGGGCGGCTCCGCCGTCACCATGCTGGGAGCGGATGAGTTCCTCAGCTCCCCGCCGAGGAAGACGGTGCGGTTCGGGGGGACGCTCACCGAGATCCTGCTCAAGTACGACAAGGTGAGCGCGGCCCCGCGCCACGCTGTGGCCGGGCCGCCCGCGCTCGGTGCGGGGGTCGCTGCTGGGCGCAGGCGTCGTTCGCCGCTCCGAGGCCGCGCCCGGCGGGGCCTGAGCGCCGCGGGCTGGGGTGCGAACGAGCACGTTTCGCCTGGGAGTCGCCCCCAGCGAGGCCCCGGAAAGCCTGGCGTGAGCGGGGCGATCGCAGCTCTGGGTGACGCCGCGGCTGCGGCTCTGGCAAGAGTTGGTAAGATACACTGCTACTCCGGCCTGCCCCGAGCGTTCTCGCTCGCTTGTGATCTTCGTATTGATGTTAAAACGATATTTGATTGTTCAGATACGTTGATGGAATTTGTTTTGTTTGCAGGAGAAAATATGAGTGCTACTTTCTTATTTTTCTTTACCTTGCTAGGGTGAGACCACAGATTTTGAGTTGTTAAAGCATCAGCTGTCAGATCCAGACATAAAGGTGAGAGTCTCGGCAGTACGGGCTCTGATGATTGCAGCTTGGGCTGTCTGAGTGTAATTGTCAGACAAGTCATTCTGGTGCATAGGCAAACACTGCTTTACACGCTGAGCTGCGTTTAACAGTGTTTTGCTTTGTGGAAAGTGTTGGAATTGAAACGCTAAATTAAAAAAAAATCAAAAACCAAGAAATCCTGTGTTTATACAGAGATATTTTCTGTGCAGAATCTTGATATTTCAAACTCTTTGCTCTAGAGTGAAAAACTTTTTGCTTTCTGGTGAGGTTTGTCTTTGACCATCAGTAACCTAGAAAGATTGTGTCTTTCCAATTTACTTCTGTAGATCGGGTGATGGTTTCTGACTTTCATAGCCTTTAAATTGCATGAATTTTTACATTCTTCTGTTCTCTCTAAAAACTTGTTTAATTAAGTTGTAAGATACACGTGCATTTAATACCCAGTCTTAGTGTTTCATGGCTCTTCTGTATAGCTGCGAGTACCCATTGCAATGGCGGTCTATTTCCTTTTTCTATTTTTTTTTCTTTCTCCATTTAATTAGGCCCGAAGCTGTGAGAAGAATGCTGCAGGAAGCATAACGCTGTATTAGGTTTCTTTTCTCTTTAAAGAGGACATTTTGTAAAATACTTGGGGTTTAGCAGCCCTTTTGGAGTGTACAGGCAAAAACTGTAAAATTTTCTGTGTAAATTTGCTGCTGTTTCAGTATCTCTCGTTTCAGGACTTGAATGTTCCTTCACTTAAACTAGAGTAGAAATAAATGAAAAATAGGATTGAATGCCTTTTCTTTTAAACATGTTCTGTGTGAGTCAGGTTTGCATGCCTTGCTCAGCCTGTAACTGGAGCCCTCGAGACAGGCTGTTAGTTTAGGAGTTAGTATGCCTTTATTCTTGCATTCAGGAGCTTTCGTTGGTGAAGACACAAACTTAAATTCCTTGCGTGTTAATGTGAAAATAATTTCTATTTATTATTTTAATCGTTGACTTCTTATTGTAAGGGTTTTGTTATTTTCTGATGGGAGGTAATACTTCCCTACTTATCTGGGGGTTTTCTGCTTTTTTTAAGGATGCCCAAATCATTAATTGGCTGCATGAATTTCGAGCTTCTGTTGCATATTTGACCAAAGGGCTTGAACAACTGGTCAGCATTTTGCTGGTAAATATCTGTTTGTTACAAGGGAAGGTGAAGAGTTTTTCTCAGAACATCTTTCTTAGACATCTTGGGCTTTCTTACTTTTAGAAGCTGCCATGGTTGAGAAGAAGCCGAGAGGTAGTGGAAGAATATCTGGGTTTTCTTGGCAATCTAGTGTCAGCACAAACTGTCCATTTGAGGCCATGCCTCCGCATGATTGTGTCACAGTTCATCCCCCGTAAGTTATTTTGCTCTTAATCTTCTTTGTTTATCAAAATGTCTTTCCTAGATAAAATCTGTATAAATTCTGACAATTAGTTATTGAGTTGATAACTTGTTTAGCTTGAGTGGTTGAATTGTGATACATAGTTTACTGTACCTAGATTTTAGAAGCCTTATTCTAGCAGCAGATACATTTATGAAGATGTTGTGGAAAGGGGTGTGCTGTGTAATGTTATTACTGAAAAACAAAAGCTGCAGTGAGGATTATGTCAGATGGTCTCAAGAACCTCCCGGTTCTGTGGATGAAAGTCTTTTTGATGAGCTGCTTCTTATATTAGAAAGTCTCTTGGATAATTCTGATGCTTTAGTCCTGACAAAGATTCTTGTCCAGTGTGTTTGATTTGTCATTGAAACTGCTACCTGTAAGATTTGTACAATTTTGGTAAAATAATCTCACTTTTTGCTAGCTCGAATAACCATCAGAGATGATGATGTGGATATTTCAGATTCTGATGATGATGATGAAAGTGAGTATAAAGGAAGCATGGCTTATATGTGCTGTTGTAATACCTTTAGTAAAGACATGCATGCAGTGCACGTTCTTCCTGTTTTATAAAGCTAATTTAGCTGAGTTATTGTTAAACATTAAGGAACAGAAGGTATTTAAATTTCCTAGTCAGAGACTGTCTTGTACTTAAATCAGTGACGTTGACCCACTCCTTGTTATTTCCAAAATATTCGTGATGACGCAGTATCTGTAGGAATAAGACTGAACGCGTCAGAAAACATTCCTAGTCCTGGATTGTTTCAAAACCAAAGAAAAGTTAGGATTTTGATTTTAGTAAATCAGGTACTTTGGGGGATTCTTGAATCTATTGTTGTCTACCTGTGGTAAGCTCAGATACAATTGCTGTTTATAAGAAAAATTCTGCATATTCAGTGTTTGTTGATATGGCAAAGAGACAGATAAATGTCTGTCAAGAGTTTAGTGTTTTCTTGAATGCTGGAATAAATTTCAGTTCTGCTTGTGGTGACCCAAGTACTTTTCTGCTGTTTACTTATGACACTGTTTGGATGAAAAAAAGCCTGCTTGTTCAGCCTAGAGAAGAGAAGGCTGCGGGAAGACCTTAGAGCATGCTCGCAGTGCTTCCAGGGGGCCTACGGGAGAGCTGGGGAAGGACTTTTTACAAGGGCCTGTAGTGGTAGGACAAGGGGATAATGGCTTTAAGCTGAAAGAGTGGACATTTAGGTTAGATATTAGGAAAAATTTTTTTCCTGTGAGGGTGGGGAGGCCCTGGCCTAGGTTGCCCAGAGAAGTGGTGGCTGCCTCATCCCTGGAGCTGAGGAGTTCAGGGCCAGGTTGGATGGGGCTTTGAGCTCCCTGATCCAGTGGGAGGTGTCCCTGCCTATGGCAGGTGGTTGGAAATGGATGATCTTTAAGGTTCCTTCCAAAAGAAACCATTCCATGATTCTGTGATTAGGAATTATTTTTCACTGTTATTTTGGTAGTAAGGCAGTTCAGCTGAAAATAAAACAAAACAAAACAAAAAAAACCCCCAAATAAATATCATCCCTGCCCCCCTTAAAAAACAAACCCCCAAACAAAAAAAATCCCAAACATCTTTGGCAAATGCAATTTCCTTGGGGATCATTGAAATGTTTAGTGGTTATGAACCGTTTTTTGATGATTGCTGATTTAGTTTACTGTAACCAAATGCATAAGAGTACTTTTTTTTTTCTCTAGACCTTTCTGAAAACTTCAACACATGCCATAGGGCATTGCAGACTGTTGCCAGATATGTTCCTTCGTAAGTGTATAATCCTGTGGGGTTTTTTTAATGCCCTTCCCTTGCAGATTTAAGGCTTCTGAACTGATTAATTTATTTTTTCTTTTAATAGGAAGTATAATACTTAGTTTCATTGCGTGATTCTTCCTAATATTCAATAATTCTGTCTAATCATTATGAAATTTCCATAAGCATCACCAGCTGAAAATCCTGTTAATGGAAATAGGAAGTAGGGAAAGTTGTGTTTATAGCAACATATTTGAAGTGGCTTCTAACAAGTCCACAGTGAAAGTTTGCTGCTTATTGTCTGTTCAGTAATCCTTGCAAAAACAGATATTATGCAGTTACTTGCCTTGACATAAAGGTACTGTGAAATAAGCTTTTTCCAGTTTGTCATTTGAGCTTCAATATTTGCTGTCATGGTAATAACCTACAATCTTTGAAGGCGGCGGTGTTTGTGTTTTGTTTTTTTTTTTAAATTGTAGGACACCACAATTTCTCATGCCGATACTTGTGGAAAACTTTCCCTTCATTAATAAATCGGAAAGAACTCTGGTAAGAGCTGTGAATATTTTTGTTTATTTGTTCACTTGTTTTTTAATGTCTAAATGTAGTCTGTAGTATGACAACTGATGGTGGCGTTGAATGCAGATTTTTTTTTTAGTGCATTGTTTAAGATACTTGTTTCTATGTAGGGTGTGTCTGTTTAGTGTAAGGTTGACCAAGCATACTTAAGTTCTTTGTGTGTAGGCATTATGCTAATCTTCACAGTATCACAGTATCATAAGGTTGGAAAGGACCTCTGAGATCATCAAGTCCAACCTATATCCCAACACTAACACCAACACTAACACCAACTATCATCTAAACATGGCACTCAGTGCCTCATCCAGTCTCCCCTTAAACACCTCCAGGGTCGGCGACTCCACCACCTCCCTGGGCAGCGCATTCCAACGGCCAATCACCCTTTCAGTGAAGAACTTTTTCCTAACATCAAGCCTAAACTTTCCCCGACGAAGCTTGAGTCCATAATGACATAACTGCATATCTTTTCCACAGGATTGCTTTCTTAATCAATGCACAAGATGGACCTCTTTGATGATGAATCTCAGGGTTGTGTAGTAAGGAGATGGTAGGATGCCAGTCTCATTTGTTGTCAGAACTGGGAAGCGTTTATGAGAAGAACAGGGGATTTGATAAGCAAATAAAAAGCAATGGATATTGTAAGTGAAATCCAAGTTGCCAGTAGTGTAGGATGTTAAGTTGTTCTATTACATTTTTGGCAGAGCGCTGATGTGTTGTAGCAACCAAGCTAGAAAATTTTTACAGCTTGCAGCTCATGTATGATCTTTATTTACTTGTTCCAACTTGATACGTTGGCACTTCATTGTACAGAAGGGCGGAGTCCTGCTCCACCAGCCAAGCTCAGCTGGAGCTGTGTTTTGAACTCATCAAGTGCTTGAAAAACACGGACATTAGTTTTACACCTGGTATACTTGTAATCCAAGTAACTTCAGACATCAATTCCCTATCTGTAAAATGAGGGGGCTGTTAGCTGGTGTTAGAAGAAGATTTATTTATTTAGCAGTTTGGTGAGGAGCAAGTCGTGAAGAAATTCAAACCTGTATTTTCAGTTCAAGGTTTGAATGAAGTGTAATAAAAATGTGGTCCATGCATTGTTGTTAAATGTTTCCAATTTATACTCTTTTATTAAACTAGCTCTGTTAATTTTATGTACTGAGCAAACCTGCTGGCTTGTGGAAAAATCATACATGCTTATGTAATAAGGTTCTGTTATAATGCATATTCACAAAGAGACCATGGTGTACTTAAATTTGGCACTTTTGCTATATTAAAGCTGCAGTGTTGTCTTTTGTACTTGTGTGTATTTACATGGGTGGGCATGTGCACACTCACAATATTTGTCTATGAACCTGTTTGAATTACAACCAGGACGACTCTGAGGAGACTCAGCTCTAGAATTTAAAATTTTTGTTGGTGTATTATAATGATCTGAAATGCAGATGTATTCAATCTCACTTTAAACAGTTCTACTAGAGCTGGTTCTAGATTCAGTGAACGATATGCTTGTTGTTTTAATTTTCCTAGAGAAAGTTTAGACATAAACTCCTATGAAATGCATAATTTTTCTTATAAAATAGAATTTATACTCATTCTTTTTAGATAGAGTTGGAAAAAATTGTATGGAAATAGTAGATTACGAAGGTAATGATAATGCAGCTTAACAATTGAAAGTTGATGTTTGGTTTATACGTTAACTTATTCCAGATTGAGTGGAGTCTGTTTAGACTTGTTTCTGGCTCTTAAGATAACAAATTAAGATCCTTGCAGGAATCAGACTTTCCGTTAACATTTTTATAGATATAAATTAATTTTGTGTTACAGGAATGTTATGTTCATAATCTGCTACGAGTTACAGTGTACCTTCCAACTCTGAGGCTTCAAATTCTGGAGCTTATTATTGAAAAGCTGTTAAAGTTGGATGTAAGTTTGTTTTGTATCATCTTTTAAAGAAGCTTCGTGTTAAAATAAACAGAGTAGGAAATGAAATATTTCATTTCCTGAAATATTTCAGCGTTAAGGTCAGCAAAAAATATATTGCACTAGTGCTCATGATCATACGCCCAACCAAATTTGCACTTAATTCCCAGTCTTAAGATGTTCCCACTTTTAAGTGTGACTGTATGGTGTGTACTGATATACAGTGCATGGAATCTCCATGCCAGAATCAAAACAACTGTTTCATGGTGATCAGTGCTAATGTGCAGAGAATGTGCTTCTCTTTGTGCAGTTGATCCATTTTATCATCCCTTTGAAGTAAAAGAATTTATGGTCTTAAAAAACAGAGGCCAAGTAGCATTGTAAATGGTTAAAGCTTTTTATTTTGGAGAACTTCAAGACGCACAAGTCTAGGAAAAACTTCTATTCTAGAGGTACAGTTTCAGACAGTTTGGAGTGTGTGGTTCTGTGTTACGTATGTGTTGTCCCCTTTTAAAATGTTTGTTTAGTGAAGGACAAAATCTAGTCTAGAAATTACTTGTGCTGTCGTTTCTAATAAAAATAATTAAAACATTTCATATTATTATCATGGTCTTAGAAAAAGTTATTTTCTTGTTTGCAACTCTAGGTGAGTACTCCGCAACAAGATATTGAAGATGCTGAAGAAGCTGCTAATAACCCTGACAGTGAGGAAAAATCTACAGAGGAGGGACTTTTTGACATGGTTGGCTATCTTGTTCTACTAACAGTTGTTTTAGTAGATTTTCACTTTTGAGGTGGCTGTGAACTAAGACAGTGTAGGAGTACATTATTGCTTTGGCATTATCCCACTGCACATAACTTTTGAAACCTGAACAGCTGCCAAATGATTACTGTGTTCTCCAGGTGTGGACTCTATTCATGTAAATACCCGGGGTACATACAGTGAATCCATTTCTTTATGTAAAAACATAAAGCAGCCATACATAAAGCTAATTCAAGAATTCATGGTAGTTGGCTTAGTGCATGCAACTTTTCGTAAACTAAGCAGTGTAATTAATTAGACACTACTTTTTTTAAAAAAGACCAAACTTTAGCATATCACTGAATGAGAAATTTAGTTTGACTTGTCCTATAGTTGCTATCTTTGATGTGTATATGAAAGCTGCATGACTGCCATTTTATCTGCCAGGAGGAAGATGAAGAAAGAAAAGGAAACAAAGTTGTTTCTTCGTGTAGTGAGAGAATGGCCCATCCACTTGCAGAGCGCCTTGATATTTTGATGACTATCCTGTTTTCCTATATTAAAGATGTTTGCCACGTGGACGGTAAGAACACTTGAACTACAACCAAATTTGTTGTTTGGCTAACACATAAGCAATACATAAGAGGAGTTCTTGCTTTCTGCTGCTGCAAGATAGAGCCCTCACCGTTTAGCAGCAGAATTCTGCCATCAGAAGGCTGTAGTCTGTATTCCTGCCACTGCCCAGTGTTGTTGGCAGAGGATGCAAAAGTATACATTTATAACTTTAAAGTTTAGGCTTCTGTTGGAGACATTCTGTCCAAACTGTGGCATCATAGGTTATAAGTTTAAACAGAATTTGGGGGTTTTTAAATTGTGCTACAAAACTTGGGGGATTAGAAATACTTTCTATTTAATTGCAGTGTTGTATTATTTGCTCTGCTATATTACTTTGAGTGTTAAAATTATGGATCCTTTTAATATCATAAGAACTGGAAGTACATCAAAACAACCATCCGTGTCACTCAATTGGAATTGCTTTGCGTTATAAGAAAAAAACTGAAAGAAATGTCTTTTACTGGCGTTTATTAAGGGTTTGAATTTCTTAGACTTATATATTTAAAACAGAATATTTAGAAACTCTTGCTGTATCTTCTTCATGTAAGTCAGGTAATTTATTTCCTATTTGTTTCTTCTGGCTTTTGTGAATTAGCACACTATTGCAAAGTTTACCTGTCTGACAGTTTTATACATCTGTGCACATACAGAGATGTTCTCCATATACACCACTGTTCATAACAGTAAAACTGAAGTCCTAGAAAGTCTTGCTGTAAGTATTTTTAGATGTTAGATAAGCCTAGGTGTCAGCTTCACAGTGTTTCCTTATATATTTCTTACTGGTTTAGGAGGATATAAATGCCACTGTTGCAGCATGAGGATAGGGGAAAAAAAACAACTGAAATGGCTCATTTTGTTCTGTTTTCTTTTTTTGTTGTGTAGGCAAGCTTGATATCAGCAACACAAAGGATTTATATCGGGATCTGATTTCTGTTTTTGACAAGCTTATTTTACCAACCCATGCTTCATGTCATGTACAGTATTTCATGTTTTACATCTGTAGCTTTAAATTGGTGAGTAGAGGCTTTTTTTAAAATGCAGTGTCTTCTGTCATTTCTGCATCCCTGTTTTGGCCTTTTTTTTTTTTTTAAAAAAAGTTGTGTTTTCTGCTCTAATTCTAGTCTGAAGGTAGTACATTAGGATTCATTAGTATCTTTGCTTTCTTTTCCCTCTGTTATTCCTTTCCTCAAGATTTTCTTTATGTGGTTGCTCCTCATGTGTTGCTTATAAACAGCAAACAGGTAGAGTCTAAGCTACTGTGAAGGACCTCTTTTACAAGACTTAGTTTGACTCTTGAACTCGAGACACGGTGCTCCAGCAAGTTTCTTCAGCATCCCCAAACTATCATAAAGTACTGTCTGTGTTAGCTCTTCAGTTTGATATTTGCTGTTTTGTTTCCCTCCTATTCCCCATTTTCCCAACTCTCTCAAGCAAACTATTATTCTTTCCCTTACTGTGTATAAATAAGAACGTGCATACTTTTTGCATAGAGTAGGTAAAGGTCCCGTTAAGCTAATACCCTGTCTCTGATAGTGGTGCATAGTGGATGGATTGGAAACAACATCACAGTGGGGCAAGTGTGTTGTGCTTTGCTAAAGTACCCTTTCAGCCTCCACCAGCACTCCAGTAACTTCCTGAGCCAAAGGGATGTTCTCTTATGGTAACAGCCCATAATGGACAAATCCAAGGAGAAAATATGTCATGATATGCTTTTTGTACTGATGTGAATTTTTTCAACATGAACTTCTGTGGCAAAAAGTTCATCAGTGTAACCATTTAAGGTAAAGAATCACTTTTGTTTCTCTAAATTCTGCTTCTGGCTGTTTTCGTTGGATGCCCCTGCCCTCTTCTGCTGCAAGAGACAGTGAACAGTCATTTCGTGTTTGCCTCCTTAACACTCTTGGGGTTTTTTGTATCTGTTCCTGACTCTCTCCTAGACTTCTGATTCCATTTACTTTTTACAACTAAATATAGAAAAAGACACAGAAAAGAATTCTCTTCCATCATGTGTAGGAATAGTTGTTTAGTACAGTTATAGGTAGATATTTTTAATGGTTTATTCATAGAAATTGTGGGATTTGAGTATTAGGAATCTATTACTTAAACAGTGTCATCAGCATAACAACTCATTATTGGTGTGTTTGGTTTCCAGGGCTTGGCTGAGGCATTTTTAGACCATCTTTGGAAAAAACTGAAGGATCCAAACAATCCATCAGTGATCAGGCAGACTGCTGGGAGTTATATTGGCAGCTTCTTGGCAAGAGCTAAATTTATTCCAGTTGTGTAAGTAGTTTTAATATATGAGCAGAACCGAACTAAAGTGAAGTACAGAATTCACAGAACACACACAGAGTGTTGGTTTTGAATTCCCACTGCTTTTCCAGTAAGCCTGTATCAGTAGCCTTGTTTGTCCTTTCTACAGTACAGTTTCAGTATTGTCTTTAAACTTCCAGGGAAGCTTTGTATTAACAGGATGCAGATTAATGATTGCTGGGATGACGTGCTGTTTAAGGCTTCACTTACCAAGAAGTGCTGAGGACGGGTAGGTTATGTTGACTTCAGGTGGAGTCATGGTTACCCAATGTATCTAATGTTCAGAAGCAGATATTTTTAATGCCCTCTGTTAGACATTTTATGTAGGCTTTGAGACAGGGAAACCAAGTGTTCAAAGTATTTTGATACAGATGTGTTACAATCCTTCAGCAAATTAGTGAAAATGCCTTCTTTTTTACATACTTATTCTGTGTTTTTGTGCTGTTCAGAGCAGGCTTGGTAATTTTAGTGTTAACCTTAATTTGAATTAGAATTACTTGTTGGATGTGGGAGGCATCTCTCTCTGTACTGCCTGTTATCCAGGATTCTAATTGTTTATGGTGTGTGTCACACGGACCATGTTCATGGATTTGTCTCTTCTGGCATCTTCTACTTTCACTGATTGGGAGCTTCACTGATGATACATTGATTCATTTTATGCTGAGATAAAGGAGAAAGCTCATAACAGAAACTCGTTTTTTTACAATGAGATTTTCTTACTGTTATTTTCGTAACCACTGAGATCCTCAAATGCTTATTTAATTTCTGCACCATTTCAGGAGCTATCTTTACCCTTTTTCCTTTTCTTCCCCTATTATAGTACAGTAAAAGCCTGCCTGGATCTTCTGGTGAACTGGTTGCATAAATACATTGATAATCAGGATAGAGGGGCAAATGCTTACTGTGATGTAGCTATCCATGCACCATTTTATTCTACATGTCAGGCAGCGTTCTATACACTTATTTTCCGTCATAAGCAACTTTTGGATGGAAACTTAAGGAAAGGTGGGTATATTAGATCTGCAAGTTTTGCTGTTGATGTGTTTTGTAATGGTCAATTCAGTCAATTATGCAATGGCAAGGTTCTGTTGTTGTGCTCTAAATAAAATGAGATGGCTTGTACACCTGTTTGGTTACCGAGCTAAATAATCTTTTGTTCTCCCACTGTTGAAAACAACGCCAATAACTCCTCAACATTGATTTCTGGCTCCACTTAACTGAGTGTGTTTGTACTCCAGCTATGTAAAAACTAGAGTGGGTTTCAAGTTATAACCTGTCTTGATGACTGTATGCTTCTGTCAGTCCCTGTTATGGGTGTGTAAGTGTTGTGTCTGTGTTAGAAGGATCCCTCAACTGTGGCAGGTTACTGTTACTTAGAGTAGCTTTTCTGTTGAACAAGCTGTGTGATAGATTTCTGCTATAAGAAAGCGCCCTAGAATGGGCTTCTGAGGTGTTGTGTGGAGTGCAGGCCAGTCAGACTTGAAATTATTAGGAGGCAAGTTAAGCTTACATAATATATAACCTGTATTTGTCAATTATTCTTATTTTGAAGGTCTGGCATATCTGCAGAGTTTAAATTTTGAGCGCATTGTCATGTGTCAGCTAAACCCTCTGAAAATTTGTATACCCTCCGTTGTGAACTTGTTTGCTGCCGTTACCAGGTATCTACTCATTTGTTTGAGTTTCATCTTAATACAGATACTTATGTGTAACTAAAACCAACACAGTGCTTAGAGCATGGGTTTTGTTAGGCACAGTGTTGAGAATTATCCAAGACAACTGGTGTAACACTGCCCATATTGTAAATGGGATAACTCTTTCTGGTTCAGTTTCAATGAAATCCTGCAGTACTATGAAACTGCTTTGTGCTGGAGCCAATATGATTCTACTTGGAGTGAAGTTGATAGGAGTGCAGAGTGACAGAATTTGACTTGTTACCTTGTGCCTATCTTGAAAACTAGTTTCAATTGAAAATGGAAGATAGAAGTGATACTTGTTAAAAAATAACTTTGTGTGTTAATACCATGTGTAATTCTTGCTTTCTGTGTCCTAGAAATGCTTATTTTTTCTTTTTTACCTTTTTAAAGGAAATACCAGTTGGTGTTCTGCTACACAATTATTGAGAGGAACAACAGGCAGTCTATACCAGTGGTTCGGAGTGGCACTGGTGGTGACCTTGTGCAGACATGCACTAACCCGCTTGACAGTTTCTTCCCCTTTGATCCCTACATACTCAAAAGGTAGCATTTAACAATGATCAGCTTGTTTCTGCCTTGTAGAAAATAATGAAGTAAAACTAAGAAACTGTCAGTGTTTCTACAGTTCACTTTGTTTCCTGATCTTTAATACTTTTCATGTTGCATGTTTTAACCAGAGATTGTCAAAGGTTTGAATTGAAATTTTACCCCCACAGTGACGCATAGAGATGAAGAAGGAACAGGTCCCAGTTTTCTGGAAGGTCTAGTTATTACGTTTGGTGACACTTCTTTTTTTTTGTTTTTTTTTGTTCTAAGCAGTCTCTAAAATATAATAAATTTAGCCTAAAACATATTTTGTTGGAGCTGTGTTGGTGATGTGTCATTTCTGTTGGTTAGGTTTGGCTTGGCCTGGGTTCTTTGCACATTTAGTGTATTGACTCTTGATTGGAGACTTCAGATTATTTTAAATATCTTGCTTTTTAAATGAATAGTTGATTATTTGCAGCTTTTCAAAATGTCTGTGATGCTTTAATCACCTTTTAATGTTAGAGGACAACATTCTGGATTTTTTTTGTCTCTTAAAAAAAATCTGCCTTTGCAGAAGGGATACCTCTCTCAGAAATTATTAAAGAAGCCACGTAATATGATCTTCTAAAAATTTGGAAGAAAACTGTGCTTATTTGCGAGCATAGTGTAGCTGTTAAAAATCCCCAGCAAGTAATTAGGAGAACTGACTGTATCAGAATTCCTCAAGCAAACAATTGTAATTTACGCCTGTCAACAAAATGGAGTTATTTCTTCATGGGATTAATTGGGGATTATATAGGGATTAATGTGATAGTTTGTAAAACCCTGCATAGTACTATCAAAATGTCAAGCGTTTTATAATGTATTATAAAAATGAAATACACGAGACTTTTACTGAATCCGTTGACTCATACTGTGTTTTAATTCCTCTTCAGATCAAAGAAGACTATTGATCCTCTTTATCAGTTTTGGGAAGAGCTAAGTGCTGAAGATCTTGAGAATCTGAAGAAACCCATCAAAAGGGTAATCATTTCTGATCAAAATACTGTCCAGCTTTTGCCAGACCTCTTATCAGCTGCTTCTATTGTAGGATTAAGGTTTTTTTAGTAGATACGAGTACACTGAACACTTATAGCAAACTGTGATGGAAATTGGGAAGCTTTAGGGGCTGATCCATCCTGACTTTGAGAACACTTTTCCCCTCTTCTGCAGAGGAGTTAGTTGGCAGCACAGGACCACTGTGAACACTTAAACACGCTCTCAGAATATGGACATGCTGATGTCGCTGGGAAGTCCACTTTGTAGATACGATTTAGTTCCCTTCCCGTATTTCATGACGAGAGTACTTTCTGTTGCCATTCCAACTAGTCATGCTAACTGTGGTACAACCCAAGTCCTGCATTATGTCCTGCTAAAGCTTCTGCGTGGTCTGTTCACCTTCTTGCAAACTGAGTTCTTCTTCAGATGTCGTGTTTTTTCCTTTCTGTGATAACGCACAAAAATACTTCATGCTGTTGCAGTTTTCTTAACTGGTAACTTTGTGAACTTTCCTAGAGCATTTTGATTAGCATATTTGATTATTACAACAGTTCAGAGTTTATTTTAGAAATACACTTTTTAGTCTCAACATTCGTTGCTTCTGCCAAATGTTGATAGAGAGCTGGGGTCTCTTCCTGCTCTCACTGATCCTTTTAAATTTACGCAGGGTGCATCTGAAGATGAAGATGATGACTTTTTGAAAGGAGAAACCCCTCAAAATGATGGTGTGGTTGGAATTGCTCTGAATTCTTATGAGTCAAATACCTGGAGCCCGGTGAGCAGCATTGGCTCACCTCCAGACTGTTATGTGCCGTTCCCTCAATGACGTGGAGAATCAGAAGTGAAAATGTTGAAAATTGAGTGCAATTTTTTGCTCTGTAAAGAGACTTTAGCTTGACTTTCCAAACTGGCAAATGTTTAAGTAACTACACTTAAGAAAAATTACTGTTTCTTAATCATCAGATTTCTACAAATATGTTACGATAAAGTCATGAGTTGCTAGAAAAGTTTCGAGAATAAATAGGGCAGTATTTTACAAATTTCACATTGAAATGGTTTTTATGACTTCCAAGGATATTTTTTTATAGTTTTTCCTGACTCTTAGAAACTTTGTTTACTAATGGTTCCCTACAAGATTTTATATATCAGAGGTGGATTTCTGGTCTTCCTCGTGATTTTTTTGGGGACCAGAATTCCATCGTCAGTACTCAAACTGTACTCTGACTGGTTTTGAGTTGGTTTCAAAGTAATGGTATGATCCCACAGTAGGGAAGCCAGGAATCGCATCTGATAGTGATTCTTTTGCATGTGTCTCTTAACCTTTTCCTGTCTGTAGAACAGTATGTGGTAAAGGCACTTGATAGTGGGAAGTGTATTCAGATGATGAGCATTATTGCTCTGTAAACCTACAGCAGACCCACAACTTGCCCAGCTGTGAAAGTTCAGGCTTGTAAAAGTGGCGATTGTTGGAAGTGTTGAAAATGCTGGAGTAGCTGAATGTATGATCTGTAGATAGTCTTTAGGGTGCTTGTGAAGCACTCTGAGACAGGTATTTATTTTTAGAATTTGAGGTTTATTTGTGAATGCTGAAAATACAAAAAATCTTCCCTTGTAGAAAGGAGTTGATGTCATTGGTGTGCTTGTGTTGTGCATGTGTCAACGCAGAGTTTTTCTGCATAGGTTTCTTCTTTTCATGATTACCGGCTTTTAGATTTCGGTAAGAATATAGACTATGGAAAAAAATGTTATTTGTGTAACTTCTAGTTGAAAAACTCATGGATTTTGGACTAATCTCTAATTGCCCTTCTCCGTAATCTGAACTTGGAGGCTTTCAGGACAACATTTTTATTTGGAGCTAATAAAGATTGGTGCAAAGAGTGCAATTCTTACACCTTTGAAGAAACACATTTCTCTGTTGTAACTCACATTTCTCTCTATAACACTCTCAATGGATTTCTCTGTGTAGTGTAGCTTCTTAAAGTTAGGATGTTTGTTCTGGCAGACTGCAAAAAGGAATTTTAGGGATGATACTGCAAAATGCATCAAGGGATCTGTTCATCATTGGATAAATTGAGACAGGTTTTGTTTTTAATTTTAGTCTTCTTTACTGTCGGTCCTGAGCAATAAACTATACATCTCCATCTGAAACAATTGCTTTTTCTCCTGGCATGGAGGAGCCCTTCTCACATCAGCAGCAAATGCTTTTTACTGGTCTTTCACAGTTATGTCTTCAGCAATTTAGTCGCACCCTCTTACAAAATAGGGCTGTGTAAAACTGTACGACATTTTTGAGTGGCAAGGTTTGGTATCAGGAGGGCTACAGGGGTGGCTTCTGTGAGAAGCTGCTGGAACCTTCCCCTGTGTCGGATAGAGCCAATGCCAGCTGGCTGCAAGGTAGACCCACTGCTGGTCAAGGCTGGCAGTTACATACACCTCTTGGATAACCTAGTTAAGGGAGGGAAAACCTGTACAGCAGCAACTGCATCCAGAGAGGAGGGACAATGTAAGACAACTGTGCAGCTGCCAAGGGCAGCGAAGGAAAAGGAAGAGGAACAGCTCCAGGGAGTAGGTTCCCCTGCAGCCTGGGGTGAGGCCTAGGGTTAGGCAGCCCTTGGAGGTGAACGGTTGGACATCAGTGAAAGGTTCTCCCCCCCCCCCCCCCCCCCCCCCGAGCGGGTTGGAGCACTGGAACAGCTCCCAGGGAAGCAGTCACAGCCCGACAATGTTCCAGAAGCATTTGGACAAGGGCCCCAGCTCCACGGTGTGAATGGTGAAGGGGGGGCCTGTGCAGGGAGAGGAGTTGCACTCGGTGGTCCTTCAGGATCCTTTCCACCTCGTATCATTTTATGAACGCCCCGATCCCGACCGGCTGTGCCGCCCCCGCCTCGTTTCCCATCGCCCCTCGCGGCCTCGGAGCGATCGTGGCGCCGCCTCCCGCCGCGGGCCCGGGCGCGGCGCGCGATGCCGCTTCTCGTTCGCGGCAAGCGGGTCGACCTGTCCCGGCCCACGGGGGAGTTGATCCGCGCCCACCCGCACCTTGAGGTGAGGCGGCGGCGAATGGGGGCGGGGCCGCCCTTTCGGGGCGAAACAACAGAAACCCGCGTGAAGGTGGGCCGGGCGCGCGTGACCCAGTGCCCGTGCGTGAACGGTGCCGCGGGCGGGCAGAGCGGGCCGGGAGAGGGGTTCTCGCCAGAAAATGCCGCTTGTGCGCGCGGAATGCTTGCGGCAAAAAGCGATGTGTGAGGGGCAGGGCGGGCGCTGCGGTCGGGGCGGCCCCAGCCAGGGATGATGGCGCTGCGGCCGGGGCGGCCTCAGCCTGGCTCCGCTGCGCGGGAGCGCTGTTCGGTGCTTGGGCAAGCACGCTGGACTGTGGCACGGAGACACAGACACCTTCACATTCCCTAAATTTCCTGTCCGGAAATCCTGAGAATTCTTCCCCTGTAGTCTCTGTTACCATTTATCTTTAGGAAAAGGCAAAACTGCTGAGAAGTCGGCCTGCTCAGATTGTGGAACCCAAAGGTCTCCTCTATGTGCAGCAGAGAGAGTTTGCGGTGACTACCCCTAAAGACGGTATGTAGGAACACAAATGTTTTTTCTTCTCTCAAAACGGTCATTGTGAGAGTGCGGGTCTTACAGTATTTCTCTCCTTTAAAATAGGCTCTGTTTCCATTCTTGGATCAGATGATGCAACTACCTGCCATATAGTTGTGCTCCGACACACAGGTATCTTGAACAAAACTTGTACCCCTGAAGTAATGAACTAGTATTGGTTTATGCTGAAATTACTTTTATATAAACTTGAATCTCAGAGAGTGACATAGTAACTACATGACTTGTTAAAGGGCTGGCCTGTTAAGTGCCAGAGGGTCCACGTTCTCGTCGCTAAATGAGCAGATTGCAAGCTTGGTCCACTTCCGTGGCCAGTGGCAGTTGCAGAGGGTGGCTGTGTTCAGCCGTTTGGGTTGCAGGGTTTGGCAATAACGGATAGAATTTGTGGAAAGCTTTTTGCTACGTGCATGAATTTCTGACATTAACAATAGTGCCTGGTCCCGGTGAACGGGGCTCTTGTGCCATTTGCATGAGTTCTGGTCATTTTCTAATGGGGCACGTGAAGAGGCTTTTGCCTCCCTCCGTCAGCCTGTACCTTCTGATGGAGGCTGCCAGCCTGAGAGGAAGTGAGTTGATGGATGCGGCTCTTGCGCTACTGGAGTGAACGGTTACTGATTTCAGTTACGGTAGTGCAACAACCTATGACACTGTCGTTACCTAACTGCCTTCTCATGTCTTCATCAGGCAGTGGAGCAACTTGCTTGACACACTGCGATGGATCAGACACAGAAGCTGAGGTGTCGCTCATCGTGAGCTCAGTAAAATCTTTCTCTAACACCACAGGATGTGGAAGGTCAGCTCTGCTCTAATTTCTGGTGTGCTGTTTTTCGCAAAGGTGACTGCAGTTTGTAAGGTGGGGAGTTTTTGTGTGATTCTGTGGGGTTTGGATAAGGTAATTGCGCAGGAAGAATCTCTTCATCAGGAAACACACAATAAGCGAGAGTGGTTCCCTCGATTTTGAGGGCATTTTTAGCGTGGTTCTGTTCTGAGTAGTGTCTCTGTAAGGCACCATTGTGAGGTTTTGTGGTTTCAGTTTCCCAGTCAGCTTTTGTTTCAGATGTGTGAAATTTTCCAAAGAACTGGTTTTGGATTTTTTCACATAGATACTTCCCAGAGAAGAACACTGGTCTGGGGTCCAGAGTAGTTGTAAAGAGGTAATGAGAGCAAAAATCTTCATGTTTAGTTGACCCTTTCTTGGGAACTGGAAAGTGGTCATTAAGTTCAGTCCAAAGCAGAGGTACTGACCATTGCGGATACTACTGGGCTGCATAGAACTGCCTGCATGTGATGCCTCTTGACGTTTTTAATTGCTACTATTTCCTGGGTGATCCCTGAGGTGTTCAGGATGGAATTACCATAACTTGATATTGTAATGCAAACCAACTTGGCCATGTATGACTGTAAAAAGCAAGGCTTCTCTAATGGTTTTGTTGCAGTGTGGGCTGGGGATTATTTTGTAAAACTATTCATGTTGGGATGTCTTTTAATTCCTGTTTCCTGTTATTCCATCTCTGTTAGGCTGGAAGTGCACCTAGTTGGAGGTTTCAATGATGATAGGCAGTTATCACAAAAACTTACTAATCAGCTTCTTAGTAAGTTCACGTTTTTTCCACTCTCATGTCCAAAAAAATATAGTTCTGACTGGATTGGGTAAAGTTTGTTTGTGATCTGAGCCCCCTGTCATTTAATGGGAAGAAATCTGAATTCATTTAGAGGGGTGTTTTCTCTGCCTGAGAATGTGGTGTGGAGAGAGGTTGGACTGCTGGGGCTCACTTATGGCCAGGGTGTGGGATGGAGGGTCTGAACTTGTAATTCCTTCCTGGGTTACATTCTAGCGTGTAGAGCAGGGGTGCAACTCAGCTGGACTTGGTCCCTGGCTCTGCTGCCGATTTGCTGTGTGATCTTGGCCAGATGTTGTCACTGTCTAAATCCTCATATGTGGGTGACTTCATTATCATACCTGAATGTGGTGAGGTAAAATTTAATTACTGTTTGGGATTGCCTGATGAAAGATATTACATCTCTTTGTAAAATCTGTAGTCCAGAGAAGTGATTGTGGTGCTTTACAAAGAAATTGAAATTCTAGGGTACACGCTTCCCTGCTTTGGCTTGTGCTGAGCCCTGCTGGAGTGTGGACAGGCCTTAGCCTCTCTGGAAAGGGAAATGGGCAAGGATAGGGACAGGTGTCAGGAATGGAGGGAGGTGGCCCAGGGTCGTAAACAAAAAGGAAAACACAACCAGCAAAGGCCCTGGTACGCACCCTTGTGGCCATCACACCCAGTGGTTCCTGCTGACTGCGTTGTATGTCATATGAGAGTTCTGTACAGAATTAAGTATTTTAGTTAATTTATTTTTTTCAACCTCCTGATTTTCATACATTAGGTTATAGTTTGAAACCATAATATTATGTTGCTGTTAGAAACTCAAATAAAGAGAAGGCGCTTTTTTTTTTTCCTGGTGCATGGGGTGATGGAAGGCATGATTGAAGTATACCTAATGAAAGACTGGGTTTGCTCACTGTATGTGTAACATTTTAGGGAAATATATTTAAATATAAGCTGTTAAATGTGTAGTGACCTAAAGCAGAGCTCATGTGATGCCAGAGCTAAACCAGAGTCAGTAAGAGGAGTAAGTGGCATAGCACTTTAGTGTGGTTTTGCTATTACAGTTGCTACTCTGTAAGTAGCTGTGGCTTTAACTTCACAGAAGTTAGTTTGAAGCAAATCACTCTTTGCTCTGTTGCCTTATCTAGGAACAGTGCGTTAGGTCTCTCTGCCCGCCTATTTTGCAGTGCACAGCACTGGTAATGCCCCTTCATCTATGTACAGCACCTGCTTTGCCACCAGTCAGTCTTATACATTGCTACTATCGTTGTTGCCGTAGGAGCATTCGATCTCCAAACAGATGATGTTCATTTAGTGACTTTCTGCGTAACAGGTAAGAAAATGTTTCCTTGATTTCAAAGTATCATTAGTGACTGCAATCAAAGTGCAGGGGTTTCTTCATGCGTGGCTTTTTGTCTGTCCTGTAAGAAAGAACAGCACGAGTTCTCCGTAACCATTTGTAACATTTAGTTTTGGTGCTGGTAGGGTGTGCAGTGCTGTCAAATAGGCAATGCCGTGAGGATGCTCTCCTTGCCAAGTGCTACCACCCTGATCCTTAAAGGTTATTTTGTGACCTGTGTCCTGCGGAGAGAGGCTCTGTGTCTGTGGGTGTCTTACCAGGAAGTGGAGAAGGGCAGGGCCAGGCCGTTGCCCTGCCAGGGAGTTGGACCTGCCTGCCTGCAGCTGTGGGTGGATTCATCTGCTCATTCAGTGAGCACATAGTGTGCAAGTCACATACAGGAGGCAGTAATGTCCTTATCTTTGTGTCACATTCAGGTCATACCACCATTGCATTTTAGTGTTGCTGGTGTCTTGGATCTTTGAAACTTGGCATCATGGTAGTTTTGCATCAGGCTTTTCTTTCCCCTGTAAATTTCCCATGCAGAAAGTGGAGTGGCAGCAGGCTGGAGCCGGCCATGTTGCAGGGAGACAGTTCTGCTCCAGGCCCCAGAGTGGTGTTACTGACTTGAATGCTGTTTTCTGTAATTCTTGTAGGCTTCATTGTTTCTTTTCTGTGTTTGTGCAACATCAGATCTGTTACTCTGATTGACACACGAAACAAAATGAATGCTGCTCAGAAAAAAGTCGAAAGCCCTATGAGTTTGGCTTTTTTTTTCCTTACAGAACTAAATGACAGAGAAGAGAAGGATATTCACCTACCGATCATTTATGGAATAGGTGAGCTAAATTAGACTTCAGCTGTATTTTTTTGTAACTGCATTGCTTTCAGACTCCAGTAGTAAATGAGCTGCTTATAGGACAGCCTTTACAGAGTCATGAAAAGTTAAGTGCTGCTGCCGGAGGCGTAGGTAGAAATTGAAGTGCTCTTCTGGGACCACGGTTGGGTGCCTGCACACCTGGGAAGTGGCCATGTACAAATGCAAGTGGGTGGTTTTTTTTTCATTTAACTGCACTTACAGTTTTGTCAATAGCGAGCTGCTGTCCTAACCCCTGGGGCTAGAATTCACCCACCTTTTCATAGTGCGTTTTGTGTTTTTCTATTTCGTTTATAAATGTCTCTGGAACTGTTGTTCTGGAATATTGAAATGTTGCCACAGCAGCAGAAGAAGAAATATGCTACAAGTAGGGGTAGGCTTGCAGGGTTTGTGGTTCTGGGAAATAAAAGAATTGTATTTGATGGGTTCCCTGCAACGTAACAGTGTTGGGGACATGGTCATTTTAAACAGATGTTTTGTAAGACACCATTATTTCTATATTTAATCTGTATTTCCTACCAGCTGTGAATGTTAAAACAGCAGAGATTTTCCCTGCAACCTTCCCAGAAAAAGGGCCGGACGAGGACTTGCGTTCAGCCCATATTTTAACAGGAGCAAGAGTAAGTTAAAGTATTTTTTTCTGTAAGGGGAGACCAGTTAGGAGTAATGCAATGTCAAAAGCTTGAGGGAAAGAATGCTTTGGAAATGTTCTGTCAGTGAAAGAAGATGGAAGAGTAGAGGCAAAGGAGGGCAGCTGAGATCAAATCCCTTCTGATCCTGCAGCTGCCAAGGCAAGCCTTGTCTTTGAAGCACAGCTCCGACTGCTTTCAGTAGGACAGCCTTACATCAAGAGGTTCGGGCCATGAGCATAATCACAGCAGGATCTTTCAGTTCTGGGTGTGTTGTTACAGTTTAATGTCCCATTTGTCAGAATAATTGCTTAATCTTTATGCTAAAGGAAAGCAGTGGGGCTGAGCTGGCATGCTCGGTGGCTGAGAGCGAGGCCTAGATTAAGTGGCTTTGTCTTCTCTCTTCCCGTGTAAGCGCTGCCACTCACTTGAGGCTCCGTGTGTTGTTACAGCTGACTAACATTTACGATGCAAAGACGGAACAACTACATATCGGGCCTTACTTCTGGAGGCCTTTCCCCCACGTGGATTTTTGGTTGGAACAAGATGATAAACAGATTTTACAGGTACCTGAAACTGATTTTTCCTTCCAGCTGAATAGAGAAAGGGGTAGGGGCTATCAGACCTTTTCCTATGATACTGCTGGGGGAAGGTGGGAAATAATCTTATTAAAAGGCAGAACCTTGTATTCGGAATGTCCAGCAGCTCTTGCTACCATCTTGTTTTTCAGAATCTTTCCACATCGCCCCTGGCTGAGCCACCCCACTTTGTTTCCCACATTAGATCTACATTAACATTTTTAAAAGAACATCCATTTCCATCTCGCTCCCTGTTTCCTGACAGGAAACCTCGCATCTACAAAAAAAATGATGAAGGGTTGTGGGAACAGGTTTGTTCCGACAGGATCTAACCTGGGACCAAGCACCACACCTGCCTTAGGGAAGTACAGTCATGCGAGAGCAGCAGTTTGTTGCAAAAGAACTCTGTTGCTGATCACAAATACCATTGTTCCCATGCTTTTTGAAATAAAGTATTTTGACACAAGTAACTGGCTTTTCCTGCATTACTTACACAGAGCTCACTGGTGTGCTGAAGGAGGAATGTGGCTTTGTTTATGTTCTGTCACTGCAGTAACAGTAATTTGATTGGCACAGGTAAAGAGAGGAGCAGGGCAGCCATTGCACTGGCGTGTACTTCAGAAAGTAATTTTCCACACAAAGTGAAGAAAGTTGCCTACAGTTAAAGCTTACTGAAATGCAGGAAGTGTCCTTCACAGTAATTAAATTCACGAGTAATAATTTGAAGAATCTTTATTGAAACATTCAGATCGTATCTAAAGAATGAAGCTCATTCCAACAAAACCACTGGTGTAACACTTCCAAATATAAAAACATTAAAAATTGATGCTGATGCTGATGACTTTATCCCCAACAAATTACTCTTACGTACTTCATTGCACCAGAGAAGCCCATAAGGAAGACCAATCAACTTCATTGGTTTTGCACTTTAGAAAAATTGCACTCTGATTTACATAAATTACCCCAACAGCAAAATTAACCTTGTCCCGGCACCCCAGCAACACAAGCTTTAGACGCCGGAAGTCTAATCAGGCAACAGAACAATTCCAAAATCCAAGATTTTTCAGATTATCACAGTCTATCTTGCTCCTACTACATCTGTTACAGTGTTCACCAAGACCTTTTGGGGGACTAAAAAAACCAAAAAAAAGCCCCCCAAAAAAACCCCAACCCCAAACAGTACTTGTTTCCAGTTCTGGGGGGGATGGGATGGTTTTCCTACAGCTTCAGTACCCTGGGGAAAGCAACCTTTTCCAAAGATCTCCTTTCCACAAGAGGCTGTGAAAACTTGGGGGAGGGAGGGGGGGGGGGTTGTGTGTGACGGGACTTCTACACCTTCACTTCTGATTGATCCAAAGCTTTACTTGTGCACTAAGTAGTCCTTGACAGGATGAAGTAGTGCTGTAGTGTAAATAACCTGGACCACTTCTCAGAGTCTGTTCAATTCCTACCATAGGTAAGTTACTGTAGATCAAAAAAAAGCGTTGAAACCATCACAAATGCATTGTTTTTTCAAGCTTTACTTACAACTACCTTAAAAATACACAACAGAAAGAATGCCAGTTACACTGCATAAACGTGTGTGGTTTATAAATTGCGTGCAATGAAAAATAATGGAACGTGGGTGATTCCCTCCAGTGGAAGAGGCAAGAAGCCGGTCAGGCATGCAGAGGCACTGTGTCTTTCTACAAGGTTTAAAACTCAGTAACTTGGTCCCCTTCTGCACCTTGGGCTGCAGTTGCATGTGCCAGGTCCTACAACAGCAGGACAAATGGCAATGGCAGTGCTGTTCTGTGACTCCTGCATACACAGGCACCACCCCAGAGCTCCCCACGACACTGCTGCCTGGCAATCTTCGTTAGAAGGGTGAGAAAAGAAGCAAATCTGCATGACTGTAGTAATGTTCTGCAGGAGAGGCTGAACTAAATTTTAAATATTAAAAAGGTGAACAATTGGCAGCCGATTTTTTAAGTGTATTTGCATAAAATAATTTACAATTATAGGGTGCAACTGTACTGTTAATCTTGTGTATGGCTGATTGGTGTGTTATCAACTATTATCATGCTTAGATTCCTACAGGAAGGATAACCGGCAATTGTTCTCACAAATACTTGAGCAGTGGGTGACACTGACGTGTAGAGGATTAAAGCAACTGTAATAAGTGTACAATAAGAAAAATCTCTACCCTGTGCGGGGACCTTTCATTTGTGCAAAATCCCAGTTAATAAGTTACAGTAGTTATTACTGCACTAGTGTGGCACTGTTCACATAAATGCATCATTCACACCCTGCCTCCCAGGGCATGGGCTTCCTCTGCAAAGTCTGGAATCCATTGTCTGGATTTTATCTCTGACTTTCTTGTTCCTCTGCCTTCGTGCAGTCATTTGGCGATTTGTCACTTTGAATGTCCTCAGTGCCTGTCTTTGTTGCCTGTGCCACCTCCTTCTGCTCCTCTGTTTTTTCGGTTTCCGAAGGTCCTTGCTCGTGGCCAGGAGGCAGAGCTGGGGGTCTCTGATCCATCTTCTCCAGGTCATCGCAGTGGCTGACTGAGCTGGTCTCACTGAATGCGTCATAATTTCTGAGAGACCTTTTAAATATTTTCTGGCCTGTAAATAATTGGCAGAACACGGTCAGTGAAGGCAGCAAATACAAAACGGGGGACTCACAAGTGAAGACTGGAAGTATCTGAATTTTACAGCTGCAAGGAAAGATTTTCTTTGGGTGCTAAGTTGCACCCCAAACAGAGCCATATAACCTGTAGTTACTAATATGTGTGAAAGGCAACTGCACTGGTTGTTTTATCCTGTGTGAGTGGAGACTTAAAATGCAGCTGAAAACCAAGCTGCCTACACGCACAGTGAGGTCATTCTAGGGTAAAAACTTTCTGGAAGCCTACCAGCTTAGAAGGCAACTTAAAATGATGGTTTTCCTGCCAGTCAGATCGACATAATTATTAATACACCTACACAGAAAAGCATCAAAGATTTAATAGATTTTTTCACCTCAGAAGTATTAGGCAGCAACAGAAACACAGCTGCTCAAATACAAGATTATACATTAGTTATGCTTTTATCTCAAATAAAACTTCTGGGTTGTTTACCTGCTAATTTTTGAAACTCAATAACCTCATAATATTCCAGAGGAAGATTCCAGACTTCAGAGGCTGTGATCAGCTGAAGGGATAACAACTTCCTGTAATCCCAGGAAGAATTTTTGGGGAGAAAACAGATGGGGCTGGCGCTCAATGGCATGCTTAAATTAAGGTTTTTAAGACACTAGGAAGATGAGCTCCACTTCCAGATATTATGAAAGATGGAAAACAATGCCAGCCTTCCTGTGTTGTGCAACTCGGATGGCAGGATGTTCTAGCAAGTTTTAGAAATAAAACTAAGATGTAGGAACTTACCAGGAAGTCTTTGCTTCGCAAGGCTAGAAGTAGGAGTTGGTGGTGGTGTAGTGCCTGTTCCTTGTGCTTTTGATACATATGTAGATTCTGTGGATTCTAGAGAGCCTGCAGGTTAAAAAAGTTTCAAGCTGAATATAGCAAAAACGAGACAAGTTTTTGGTTCATATGTATTTATAAGATACGTAACAATCCTATTTTCATTGCATGTTTCTGAAACTGCATGTGCCAGATGGAGCTGGAACTGCCACTTGAGGGTAGTGGTTTCTTGAGGACCTGAGGAAACCAGTGGTAAAACTGAGTTTCCCCTCATTCACTTCACAACACTGCTATACCCAGTATTCCTTTCCCCTTCTCCACTGGGCAGTCAACACACTCCCATTTGCAAGCGACAAGCAGAGTCCCTGGAACGTGTATTTAGCTATGAGGGGACTGAGTGTTCCCCAGGAAACCTTGCTCTGCTCTGCTGTAAGAACCTCCCAGTCGGTGCATCAAGAATCAGAAAGCAAGCTTTCCTTGCTGTACAGAGACACGCGGACAGCTGGGCTGTTGTTCTAGGTCCGACAGACACTGTGCCGAGTTCAGGAATATTCTTAAGACTCTGCCACATATTTTACAGTGAACATTTATAATTTCAGAAAGTATTATGTTAGTGCATCAGCCTTAATGATGTAAAAGCTATAGACAGTTCTTTTCATATCACCAGACATCAATTACAAATATCTGAGTAAAATAGTTTTTACACAGCAATATTCCATTCATTCCCCTCTCCCACAAAGCCATATTCACACCAGTGCTCAGCTGACTGCAGTTTGTCACTGTCAGGCATTTGCACTATTTAGCACGCAAACTCATCCTCTGCCAGAGGAGATCTCAAACCAGGATCTTGGAGATGCCAAGTTCCAGTTGCACAGTGAAACACCCAAGTGCTGCTCTGCAAGCACACTCAAGAAGATACCGGTGCTTCTACGTGGGGCAGCAGTGTTCTGTGACGTGAGTGACGCTGCCAGCTTATATATTTATAAACACAGCATAAATGCCAAACTTGTGCAGTGTATGTAGCCAAAAGTGACAGAAATGATTTCTCTATTAATGCCAGTGTCTAATGCAGCTTTTTAAATGTGACTGAACATGCAAGAACAAAATGTAAACTGTACAAGTGAGATTAGATTGTCTTACTGGGTGTCAGAGAAGAACATCACTCCTGATCAGATCAGCACAAAGAAAGGGTGCTGCGATTTTTGTATAAAATTGGAAGCAGTTCAAATGACAGCATGCACCGATCCTACCTGCTGTTAAATTAAACGTTCTTCCCTTCGATGAGGCTTGGAATGGAGAAAACCAGTTCAGCACAGAGCCTACTACAGGTATTTGTCGTAGCAGTCCCTGCAAAGTACACAATCAAACACTGCCTGGTGAGCAAGCTACCTCTGTAGTTCCAAGGTATTTCAAGTTCCCAAGGTAACTAATGTTTACAGTCTTACCTCTTCCAGAAGTCGTTCTTCATTTGCCTTCTGAAGCTGAAGTTGTGCTTCTTGTATTCCTTTTCTAACAACTTCAGTCATGTTTTCCAAGAGCTAATAAAAATCAGAAATTATTTATGTATATTATTTGGACCTATATGTATATTATTTGGACTATTTCATTATGACTGTAAACTAAAGAATGTAGAGGCTGACTTCAGGATTTTCAGAAGATATACCCAGAGGACAGAATGTCATTTTAAGGAATGTCATACAGGAATGGCACATATTTTTCTTTTACTTAGAAATAAGCCTGTGACCCAAATTCCTGAAGATCTGCTTAGCACATAAGTGTTTGTCAGATGCTGAATCTGACTGGGAAGAATGTTTAGTTTTCTACAGCACATGTTGGTTCCTGTGCGTGCCCAGGACTTAAAGCAGCCTCACAGTAAGTCTGCCCAGATTTGTGTCAGTCTAGCTACAGGTTGAATTTGTTTAACTTCAATAGCCAGTCTGATTCCTTTGGCATCCTATGCCAGCATCAGTGATGTCTGGCACTGCAATGCAAAGGACAACAGCTCACTGGGAGAGCTGTAGGGCAATAAATGAACAAACTAAGAGGTCAGGAAACATAGTCAGAATTCTGCCACGTGCAAGACAAATGCCAATTCCGGTAACATATTAGTATGAGTTTTAATAGTACACAAGACCTAGAAGGCAGGCACTTCCACCAAAATGCCACAAATTTAGTTACTGTCAGTTAATAAAAACAAATGAAAGAGGAAGGTCCTCCTCCCTGTGGGAGAGGCAAGCCAGGAAGTGACCACCTCAGTCAGTTACTTACTGCAACTACTGACCACAGAAGGGAGAACAATAGGGTTGCATTTAGGATACAAGGAAGAACCACTGCGTTTTCTGGGGTAGTCAAGATGTTTGACTTAAATTTAAGTTCTGCCACTTAGTGTACCTATGCAAATATCCTAAAGGCTTGCTGATACTGGTGTAAGTTTCTAACCATTTCACTGCTAAGGACTGACTTATCACAGGCTGCTAACTAGTGGTGAAGCTACCTTGAGGTAGTTTAACGTGAATAGCTCGCTCTTGCTAAAAAGAAGTCCTGTTCCCCATTCTCACTTTACACTAGCTCTGGCATTTGTCAAACACCTCTTAAGGGCCGATTCCTTCCAGTAAGCCAGAAGGAAAAGGAAGTTTGTTCTCTATCCAAAACATAATGAGATAGACTGGTTCAGTAAAGAACCCAACGAGGGAGAAGGCAGCACAAGAATGGGCAGAACTGCAACTGCAGGGGAGACCATTTCACTGCACCCCTGTCCCCACACGTTAACCCTGCAATGGTCCAGCCTCGGTCAAGCCTCTTCTTTTTTAAGCAGTGCTTTGATAATTAAAGTCAGTCATGATGTGATGATGGATTTAGACAAGGAGTTCTCAATAAGAAAAGCATATTTATTCTAAACATTTTGATGTAAAAAAGAGATTTAAACAATAAAAGCTTTTATAATGCTTTAAAAACTGAGAACATGACCATTTACATTACAGTAGATACTTTGCCAGTAAAATCATCATGGTTGCACTTTGGTTTTGTTTTGAGTACCAACTGTTTGTAAGTGGAAAAACAAACTACTAGCCCTGTTAAAAATTTAGTGTTTGAGTTTACACAATTCCTGTGTAAGACACAGCCTGCAAAACATGTCTGTACACTCTGAAGGACATCTGACACCTTCTGAAACTCTGTGGACTAATTGTCTATATCCTAGCAAGTTCATAGGGAGGAAGTACCTGTCAGGGAAGGAAGGAATACTGGATAACACGAGTAATTATTCTCCCATGAAAATAAGTGGTAATACACACCTCCATACCCCGATCAAACACATATTTGGCCCTACTCCCCACACCCCCCTTTTTAAGGAATGACAGAGTGTGTAAAAATTGCTGCTTACATGTTCTCTGGTAATCTTAAGGTAAGTCTTAATTGCTCTGAAAATACAGTACCTGCCTCCAGTTAAACCTTTCCTGTCTTGTAGGCCATGTCAAGGCTCAAACAAAAAATAAGCTCACAATACAGCATTGCAGTCATTATAAACCTGAGCTATTAAATGCTCATAATGATGGTAGAAAGTGTACAGTAACAAACAACTCTGTCAGCAGAATTCATGAAGCTTGGTTTCCACTATTTTTTTAGCTATTATTCAACAGTAGTAACCCATGAACTCCTTTGTTCCAAATGGTGTTACCTTGTTTCCATACTAACTGAAATGTACGGGATACTTAAATTTAGATTCCGCCACTTAGTGTACTTACACAGATACCCTAAGGGCTGGTGTAAACTTTTTCTAAAAGCTTCCCTTTTGTATCAAAGAGCACTTGTCTAAACGATCAAAGTGTCCTTCTCACAGATTGGTTCTGCTTCTTGGTTTTGGATGAGTGTAAGGTCCTTTCAGCACCAGATTTATTGTACCTGGTTTCAGGAACTGCACCCGTCTAGATGCTCCACTGCTCTGTTCCTCCCTGGAAGTTTCAGGATGAGAGCAGCCCATATTCCTACATTGGGTTCCTAATCTTCCAACTATAGCAGTTAAAAACCTGAAGGCACTCTACAGGCAAACCATCTGTCATCTCACCCTCAAAGCAGCGCAGGGAGTCAGGAGCAGGAAGGAAGTCTCCTGAAAACATTGCTAGAAAGAATTTAATTGCTAAAATCAACATATTGCCAGGGGCAGGAATAAGCAAAGGATTTCTAAAGTTCTATTTATTTTTTAGGTAAGGAAATGAAATGGTGAACACTAGAGGAACAAAAGGACAGACATTCATTTGTGATGTAGGTCAGGTCATTTAGGGATTCTACTTTACAGAACATTTGGGGAACTCTGATCAGGTAAATGCTTTTACAAAAAGGAGATATATCATCAGCTTTATTACTTCAATAGGTAATTCATAATTTCCATTTTTAAGCCACCGATTTAAAATTTTTCACATAGTTTAGGACACAATCTTATTTTAAAACTGGTATATGAACAATCTGAATCCCACCACATCTAGTGGAATTAAGAAACAACAGCTCACAAGCAGCCCCCACCTTCCCTTTTTTTGTGTGGATGTTTTTTTTGTCAGCTTAAGTCGTAGTGACAAAAGGAGCCTACTTCAGTACAACTAAAGGTTTTCATCAGAACTACCGAGCACAGGACCATGAACAGAAATCAGGACATTCTCAGAATATCATAAACCTGTAACAAAAGTTCTCCTCATGGGAGGACTTCCACAGTAATCAATACAGTTTGTTGTAGGCAAGTACAATTTTTACTTTCATAAAGAACAAAACCATGTCCTGAAGCCAATATGAAAAGGGAAAAAAAAAGGTTCTGAAATGGTCTGTGATTTATTAATACATACTCTCGAATTCTCTTCAATTTCTCTGCCTGTTGCTGCAATGGTTTCAACTAACTCCGACACATCCAGATCCTCAGTTACCATCCCAATGTAAACACAGTTCTTCTGCCCTCCAAATTCTGGACCTGTTAGGCACAGGGAGAATCAGGTTTATGAGATGTACAAAAATGCATTCTGATAGCAGGTGCAACCCTCATGCTTGCAAGTCTGGAAATCCTCATGCACGCACACACGCCAGTAATTAAGGACAGTGTATGTAGATGTATAAATTACGCTACATGTGCTGTGGGGCTGTGACTAAAAAGCTCAGCCCTCAGTTTCTCTTCAAAAACAGAAGAGAAAACATTTAAACAAGAAAAAGGGTAGATATTTTATAGAGTCAAGGAGTTGTATAATTAATGCCAGTGCCGCATGCGTTTCAAATGTGTATGCTGTCATTTACAGATTACTTGGTTCCACAATTCTAGGGCACTTAATTTTTAAGAGCTGATTAGAAAAAGATCAGTTCTGAGTAAACAAATTAATATTATTTCAGCTATAATGTTCCACTACGTAAATGGGAAAGCGCTGCTCGTTATCATGTAAGTCCTCTGAAGCTTCTAATACGCCCACGGAAAGCAGTGACATGGTCATCGGGTTTTGAAGAAGATCTGTTTTTCACTAGCTATGGCACCAACCAAGAAGGCTCAGTTTACAAAGGGAACAGTGCAGCTTTTATTCCTTCTGACAAGGAAACTCTTTTTTGGTTGAGTTGCTCCTGAGTAAGTTTTCATGAGTATTTCTGAGAACAGTTCACCCTGCTCACCTGGCTGAACATTTACCACCTGAAATAGGGGTGAGGAGGAAACAAAGTTACAGATGTGCTACAATAACCATATCCCCAGCAGCATAATTGTGCAGTAAAATGACCTATATACGAAGGACCTATTGAACCACTATGACACATCCAGTAAAATTACTACTAACTTGAACAGATTTTTAAATAGTGCAGTTACCCAAAGAAAAAGTGAGATCTGACTCCAGTTCATTCAGTTTCTTCAGAAGTTCTGTATTGATTTTTTCAAGTTCTTTTTCTTGTTTGTCATCATTCTTCCCATCACTGTGGTAGCTGTACCTTCAAACCAAGCCAGAAAACAGTAGTTTCACTTTACAGTGCATACAAAAAAATATGCAGACATTTAGCATATTTCTACAAATTTCTGCATTTTATGAACCAAAAACCTCAAAATGACAAGTTTATTGGCATTTGCCATTAGAGATTTTGGGGTGGGGAGAGGTTGCTGCCGCAAGCTTAACTGAACACAACAGATTTCTAGGTCATATACTGGTTATACTTCAAGTGGTTTGACTGCACAGGATCCTTCCCAACAGACAGTATCAGAGGATCAGAACAGTCACTTGAAGGGTTTTGGTCAGTGTATCAGTGAATCCCATTATAGATAAAAATTTAAGTTAGACAGTAGGATGCACTTGCACATCACCTACCCATCTAACACATCCACACACTGTCTCCAATATCAGAACTGCTACCCTAATTTTCCTAAAACAGCTCTTCAGCTTTTCTTAAAAAAAAAAAACCCTCAGAGTAAGCAACATTATAATTTCTAAAAAAGCACTCAAATGCTTTAACTGGATGCAAAGCCAGATACTAATCAGCAAACAATACATACAAATCGCCACTGAAGAGGTCACGTATTTCTTTCTGTTAATGCACAGTCTATTCAAATATATAATGAAGAAAAAACTGAAAAATTTACCTCACAACACCTAATCCCGGCCAGCTGAGATCTTCAATATACAGCAGGCCTACTGTTCTTCTCACTTCTTGCTCAAATTCCTCTCTCAGTTGCAGTGTACTCGTCAATACTGGTATCTTCAATTTTAAGCAGTCTACTAACTGATCAACATCTTGAATTTCAGTTCCTAAAACTAAAGAGCTCATCTGTTAGCGCGTGATAAAAGAGAACAGACACACACATAGATGTCTGCATTATATAAGTAAACCATAAACAAGGTGCTCAAAGTCAATCATAGATATAATTGACAGTACTGAAATATCTTGACCTATGTAACTGGGTTTTTTCTTCAGTTTTCCAGCCACTGATACACCAAAATGGAGAGTGCTAAATATTTCATAAAAAATTGAGCTAATAAAAAAGGATTTTATGAAGTTGCAATCTAATGACAATACCTTTCTTTGTTACATAAGCAGCTAGCATCAGAAAAATTCCTCTTTCCACCCCACACAAGCTAAAAGGAGACTCCATGCATCACCTTGACCCCCTGCAAGTGGTTCTGTGCACCTGCTGAGTCTAAACAACATATGAGTACCGTGCTGGCTTAAACACAAAATTTAAGAGACTTTCCAAAACACGTATTTTAAATTTTTTCCCCTCCTACGTCAGTAATTCTAGAAAAAAATAGAGGGTTAGTAAGTAACTTTTCTAGTTAAGTAGTTATATTTTGAACACAAGGACCATTTCAGTGTTGAAACTGTAGAAAGGTCAAGCATGATCTCCTTGCGTTAAGTAGCTGAGAGAAGGAAAGGAGGGACGATTTATCCTTCACATTTCTAACTGTCAGAAACAAAGAGGTTCTCCCCTTGCTTTTCCTAATGAATTTAAAGAACAATCAAAGCCTTTCTCTGCAGGGGTAGTTAGGCAATGTCCCTTTGTCCCTTACAACAGCTGAGCTACCTCTAATGCACCCCTGGCCAAAGGCACAACAGAATGACAAAGCTGAGATAGTTCTGGTTTGTTTATTAAAAAGTCCTCACCATAGAATACACGTTTCTTGAGCATATCTGTTCTTACACCAGGAGATTGTTCCACAATTCTATAGCAAATCCCAGTTCTCACCAGTGGCTGAATTAAGTGAATGTTACCTGCAGAAGTCATTAGTGGGCTAAAACGCACACATGTGCCTTCATCCTCCAGTTCTACCACCTCAGCTCCACTGGCAGGAACCAGCTGTGCCAGCTGTTCTCCTAGCTGAAGGGATATAGCAGAGTTAGAGGGAAGTACAGAGCATGACCTTCTTCCGCCAGGGCTGAGGAGAACCACGTGCTACCCACAGTTTTCTGTATTTCTCAAAATCACTTCCTGTAACAAAATACTTCAGCTTGCTGGTGATACAACAAGGTTGGAATACGCTCAAATTCAGGAAAATTCAGGATAAGACACAAGCGTTACAAGTCACAAGTTTCTGTAAAATTGTCACTAAATATGCTGTGTTTACTATGCAATTGATCCAAAATAGTTATGTGCCCTTCTTTTTTCCTTAAAAGAAAGAGCATCCATTCTTACCCACTGGTTGAAAGTGTCATAAATGTGTCTTTCGCTGCTTATTACGGGGTGCTGAATAGTTGAGGCCTGTGCAGCATGTGAGGTTTGATCTGAATCCAAAGATATAAGAATCACAGAAGTGGATTTTTATTTACTTAATCAAACAAATGGCAACCTACAATTTAGATAAGAGAGAATTACATTTCCTAGGCAATGTAACACATCTACACAATATACGGGACCTCAAGGAGACTGAAAAGGATTCTTTTTTTTATGGTGTGTTGAACACGACAAAACTCGTACCAAAACTACAACATTTCCTAGCAGTCTTCTGCCTCATCCCCATTCTCAGCGTGTGCAGGTACCAACAGCACAACACCCTCCCTCGTAACTGACAGGACAAAAATCCTCTTTCTTGGAGGGCACATCTAAATAAGGATGTTCTGCTCAGAGCCACCTGTGGTGTGGCCATCGTGCACCCGCAACAGTATTCCTGGAGAGTTCCTAATGCATTCTGCTATTTTAAAAACCATTGCAATAGCAAGTGAAATTAGTAAAATAGAGAATCATGGTTCTTGCAACTGGCCAGCAAAAGTTTAAAAGGAACAGAAAACCTGAACAAAACCAAGGGAGATCCTCCCCCATCGGTACATTCAAATACAGTTCCCAGCTTATAAGACTTCCAACATCTGCTCTCAGGAGCAAAATTATATGCAAATCTCTCCTCACTTAAGAAAATAAAAAACGACTTGTTATGAAAAAGTATAACACTGTGTTCTATCTAAAAAAGAAGGAAAAGATTCACCTCCTTTCTAAAAGAATGTTATGCAAAACAAGTGCACTACTTAACAGTTACCTCTTCAAACTCACTTTACAAATTAGCAGCTTAAAAAGTCACAAAGAGAAGCTTTTTGGGTTTGCTTTTAATTAAACAACATACCTCTATTTGAATATTCCTGGAAGAACTTGAAAACCACCACTGGTGAACTCAGTTCATCTTCAACCTTAAGAAAAAAAAATAGACATATATATACATATTTTTTAAAGCTTTACCACTGTGTATAATTCCATAGATTGCTGAGCAAAGCAGATCATTTTGTTTTGGCAGTTGTAACAACGTTCACACTATCTCAGTATTAGAAATTAACTCTAGGAGTACAAACAAAGGTATCTGTAAACACATGAAAGTAAATCCTTATTCAGTTAAAGCAGGAAAGTATTGATTTAAGGTATGCATAATTAAAATATGATCATTATAAAGCAAGAAACCTAAGCATGTTCATCTGCAAATATACTGTAATAAATAGTTTATTTAGCTCTAATACTCTTGGAAAAACAATTTTTACAAAAAATGGTTATCGTCACTCGGAATGATCCATGAATCATCTACTGCCCCAGAAAACTAAGCTGAATATATCTTCTACACATCAAGTGGGAATTACAATGGAAGGCAGGGAGAGTAAAACCACCAAATCGTGTTAAACAGGACATGTCACAGAAACTGAATTTGGAATGAATACATTGATGTAATTTCTAAAACTCCTTCTGGTGTAAAAATCTCAGCTAAGATAATTTTTGCATACAGTTTCACAGGGCTCACAGCATCATCTCAACAGCAGGGTAAGATGCAAGTGGAATGCATTACAGAGGCTTATGCACCACTGGACAAATCCATGTTTTAAATGGAATTAAACCAACCTCTGGGAAAAAATTCCAGATGTTATTCTGTCAGGTCCACTGAGTGCATGAGTCCACAGCAATGGAACAAACACAATCTAGATGTCACATGCAATCAAGCCACAGAATTTCACTTAACACCAAAACTTAATTAGAAAGATATCAAGCATCTTCAAAAAAATGCCTACAATTTAAGTAATACTTTTAAATGATCTTTTAATCAGTTATAATTTATCAAGCAAAGACTAAGCTATGCAACCAAAGTATTAAATGTAGACTGTACCGAAGTTTTA
Organism: Dromococcyx pavoninus; assembly: GCA_033558185.1. Classification (NCBI taxonomy): domain Eukaryota; kingdom Metazoa; phylum Chordata; class Aves; order Cuculiformes; family Neomorphidae; genus Dromococcyx; species Dromococcyx pavoninus. The sequence continues at coordinate 174,766 of JAUMJL010001337.1, read as the reverse complement.
ATGAAATCCAGGTTTTTCAAGTTTTCCAGCAACCTTTGACTCTAAAAGACCGCAGTAGAAGGTAAAGAAAAGAGGAAGAGACAAAGTTTCAGAAGTTGAAAATTATTCTGAAAACCGTTAGTCACTACTATCATTCTATTTCTGAACAGCCCCCTACAATGGTCTGAAGATTCATTAAGTTCTTATTTGTAAATTTAGAATGTAAGGAAAAAATGTTCTCCATTTTTAATAGAACACTGGCTACAAAGCAATTTTCATTAAAGCCTTGCTGTATTTGTTGACAAAGTTCCAGAGACATGACAATTCCATTGACTAAAGCACAGTGTGTAGCCAAACAGTTAATCTTCTCAAAGCTACCACAGCAACTGGTTATGAAGGATTTCTAGGTTAGTTTCATTAGAAAAGACATTCTTACATTGTGGCTTAAGACTATTAATAGACTATAACAAAAGCTTTAGAGAACATCAACTTTAGATGCCACAAGATCTTAATGACTAAAGATACTTTGTCACTCTTTTAGATCTTTCATTTCCACTTTGCTCTTCTTTGAATTTTCATTAAGTGCTGTACCTTAAGGAAAATATTTTGCATATAAACAATGCATTTTTTAACTAACACATTATGTTGGACCATATTTTTTTCTAGGGAAAAAGAACAGTGCACTTGCCACTGTATCTGAAGAAATGCTTTGAAGTCCTTTTTGTCAGGCATTTGTAATTTACTATTACTTAAATCAATACGGTGCCAAGTAGAGTATGGAAACAAGAAAGTTCTCTGCTTTCAAACAAAACAGTTAAAACGGGGAACAGACAAAATAAAGGAAGTGATCATGCTATTTCACCATTAGGAAAGAACAAAGATTAAGTATTTCTCATAAAAACCCTAATAAAACACACAGTCTAATAGTAAAAGCACGTTCCCTCAACCCTCAACTAAACATTACCCTGCTTTCTTAACTTGCTTCTAACATGATATGAGCCAACACACTACACTGTCAACAACTACAATATTTGTAGTTGGTTCTTCAACAGTGCATAACTGATAAAAGAGATGTATTAACAGCAATTGCAAAAACATTCCCAAGTGCAACGGTGTTCTGTGACAGCCACCCGGATACAGCTTGTGTTGTTGTTGCTATCTGGACTTCGTATCTGCTTGGAGATTCAAACCGTTAAATGCAATGCTGAGGATTCTTAAGGACAGTCTGCAACCCATGCTCAAAGAAGCAAAGTATCCAGAATAATGTGCCAACACGCTGCTGCTTACGAGTTGCGAGGCGTGCTTTATCCTCTCCACAATCCCATCGTGGCCCAGGTACTGCAAAGAGAGCCACAATGGCAGGGCACGGAGTTTCTCCACGGGCTGACTTGATGTCAGTCCAGCTGCTAAGGACTAAAAGAAGAAAACAATAATAAACAAACCACTATTAACCTCTCTCTCCAATTACTCCTTTTTTTGCCAGCTTATGGCACATGTCACACCTTAAATAGGGGATCATTCACAAATTGTAATTTAGATGATTATGAACAACCAGACACTAAACCATGATCAAAATTAGAGTCTCAAGATCTTGAGGATAATGACTGAGAAGTTAAACATACCAAGGACGGATCCTCGTGTCTGTAGAGTGTCACTGCAGGTACAGCCGGGAGACCCAGCCAGGAACCCAAAGTAAGCGTCATGCTGTCACATTTTGTAGCAGCCTGAAGTTTATTATGATTAGCAGAATATAAGCCATATATCTTTTAATTAGATCATAACCTTAAAATCTAGAGCACGTTATTAAGTTTCTAGATATAGTAAAACATACCAGTACAGAAGAGGAGACATAACCCAAAGTCAAAGTTGCCAAGTTCACGCTAGAAAAATAAAGTGGGTTTAGCACATATTAAATATGTATTAAGAGACAGCATTTTAACCTTCAATTCTAATATTCATGTTGATGTGTAAAGGGAGTTCTTTTTTGTATTTTTCAATAACAATGCAGTAGATGTTGCTACTTGTGAAACCCCAAAAGTAAAAATCCATTTCAATCTAAAAATGTTGCAGTCCAACCTTTGGGAAAATCATCCTCCAAAGTCCTACCCATAATTCAGCAGCAATCTGGTATCAGAAATAAATAGCATACAAATATGACACTGTACAACAAAACATCAGGAGAAACAGACTATCTACTCCAGGCTCAAAAAAAAAAAAAAAAATCTTAGAGCACTGGAGTCTTCATTACCATCACCTAAGTTCCTGGCATTTCTTCTCCTCTTGGTTTAACCTTCCTCCCAGTTATGTTGCACGCTGCACTTGCAGCAGTCTCCTGGACAGCCTTCATTAAAGCATCACGTCTCCCACACTCATTTCATTCTCCTTTCCTATTCTTAATCACTGCATAATGTCTGACTTGTCCTATAACGTCTTTTATTCACATTCCAAGCTCTTCAAAACAAGAGTAGGGTAAGATTGCCAAAAGTGCTTGCCAAAAGCAATCACTAACCTATGCTGAAATAAGCACTCCAATTAATTATTCCCGTATATGTAAAACAACCTATATCTCATACAGTGACAAAATTATAACCATATAAAATGGCTGATATGACAAAAATAAAGATAGTCCCATGGCACTCTACGAGCTGGTTGGCTGTAAAATTATATGCTGTCCATTAGTAAGACAATTCAACAAACACAGTTACACAGAAGCAAATTTCAAGTTTCATACCCTTCTACATGGAGCCACATATTATACTGCTCACAAAGCTCCTTCAGTCGGCCAAGTTTATCCGTGTGCCCAGCACCTGGTGTCCCTTTGTTGAAAAAGAAAAAAGGCAATGACAAGGATAAGCACACAAATTAGGACTCTACGTAGAGTACCTCTTGTTCTGTTGTCAAAAAAGTCATATAAGAGAAGGAAAGAGGAAGTTTAAAAAGAGCCCACTACACAATATTCATATCTGGTTCATCGTGACTTATAAGCAATCGGAATTCTAGATAAAGAATAAAGGTTCTTGTTTTGCTTGTCAATATATATTAAAAACACTTGGAAAATTACATGTCCTGGTAAATAAAACTCAGCAGCCTCAGATAAAAAATGCAGACATTTTTAATATGTTCAAATATGACCTCACCTAAAGGAAACTAAGCCAAGACTAGCTTCTCATATATTTTCCCAAATCCAAAGCAAATAACAGTTGCCTCCCTCTCCCTCATTCGTACTCAAATTTTGTACATTAGCGGTTCTGTTCAGTTAACTACAAAAAATTCGGAAGTGTTAATGTGAAAAACTGATTTTCAGTTGAAGATTTTCATTCACTAAAATAAGATCCAGTCATCTTACTGTATCAACTAACATGAGAACTGCTGAAACTTCGATCCAACTTTAAAATAGTTAAATAAGAAAGGCCTCTAGACAGGTAAATTATTGTGTGGTCATTAGGATACTTCCTAATGTTTCCTGACACGAAACCACCAAGCATATATATAAAAATATTCATAAAATAGCGTGCTTTTTTGTTATTGTTTGTCCATAGCACTTACCGGCACTGGCCACAAGCAACAAAGGCAGTTTTCCAGACTCAACATCATCTTTAATCAATCTGTCCAACAAAGCAACATCCTGTTATCAATAAGAAAAAGATACATATTTATAAACCTGTTTGTCAATATTGAATTGTTTCTGCTCATCTGGAAAAATGCATACAGAGTGAACATGGACAGCATTCTGAAGTTCTGGAAGACATTTTTAACGTTTTTGTGGCTTACAGTTTCTTCTTCTCAAAAGGTAGAGTAAACCAAACACCAGATAAAGCATTTAAAAAAACCACTACAGAAATACACCAAGCAGTTTGTAAACATACCTCTGACCACCTGTATTCTAGAAATCATAGACAAAAAAGCACCTTACTATATGCCATTAAAAATAGCTTGCAAATGAGAAGACCAAGATACAAGCTGTTGGCATTTTAACAGATTTCAATCTATGATTAGTACAGCTATAACATAGTGGAATTAGAGACGGAAAAAGTACGTTAACAAGCTTTTCCTATCAACTTATTTGACATTCATTAAAGGAGGGTTTTCAATAAAAACACTAAAAAAAAAAGCAAGCTCTTAAGGAAGAAAAACTCACCATCTGATGTTGAGATCCAAACATAGTGTTACAAGGCACACGGCACATGCAAGAAAGGGGTAACCCTAGCTGCAATAAAAATGATGGAATTTCAACAACTGAGACACACATGTTCAGAAATATGCACAGTGACACAAAAAATAGTAAACGTGACAATAAAAAGGTGGATATTACATTATAAAGTAAGTTTCCTGCTAAAACTTATAATCAAACTAATAGCAGAGAACAGAAAGCAGAGGAGAAACTGGAACAAAAAAATCACTCAACTTTTGGTTAGCACATCAACTGCATTCATTTTTTCTGATGAGATACCCATGCCCTGTTCTAGTGCACTGAACGTTAGGTATGCAACAGGAAAAGTCCATTTAGTATGAATTAGCCCATTTACATCTACACACACTCACAAAAATCAATACTTGGCAAAATTAACATGTTTCAAACATAATTAGGAAAAAAAGGGTTTCTTTGCAGTGCTGGGTTGTGGGAGTATTCTTGCTATTCCAAGCAAAATCTTTTGAAATGGAATCAGCACAGCCTACTTCTCGCTCAACTGTTTTCCTTTAAAAACATGATGTTTATTGAAAATAAGGAGCACAGGCATCATTCAGCATTCAGTACAACATTTGCGAAAACTCAGTACTTGGAAACCCAGTATATGTTTGGCCTTGGGTCTTTCACCATAACTAACAGCTTATGTGCAGTGCAATGCAACCTAGAAACAACCACGCGTTTAAAAAAAAAAAAAAACAAAAATGTTAGCACGTAGAATCCTTTCACCGGAAATATTCAGAAAATTTTTCTTCCTCCCACTGTATTGTTGCTGCAAAACACAGACTGTAAATGCAACCTGAAAGTACTTTTCCCAGACAAGTGGTTTTAATTTAAAAACATGTTCCACTACAGCTGCTGAGTCCTGCTTCTTTTGCCTATGTTTTATAATTAAATTGGAAATCACACCGTATAACCTTTTTGCATTACTAACTTGCAACTATTTGGCTGATATCAAAGCCTGGTCTCACCCCTGACTCCCTTCCTCTCCCACTCCCATTCTGCTGCTGTTCAGTCACATTGCTATTGTTTCTACCATGAGAAAAAATAAGTTTTCAAAATCAAAGTTACGCTTTTTCCTAAAATCAACTTTGAGGCCATTCCTCATTCTTTAAAATGCCCCTTTTCATACTGTGTTCCAACAGGCAGACACACCGTCCTAAGACTTAGAAACATATGCAATATTATAAGCTATAAAAATCTACTATGTCCCCAGAAAGGCAAGGAAGAGATGAGGAGGAAAGGAATCTGCTCATGAGGAACACTGGTCAAGCAAACATGTGGAAAGAACAGGAAAGCTGCGGAGAGCCTGCTCAGCTTGCTCAGGGATACATGTACTCAGTCAGCGTAGTAGTACAGGGAAGCTTCACTTCTAACAGTGGAAGTTCCAGGCAGACAGATGGGTCTAAAGGAAAACTTTCGCTGCCCCAACCAATTTACAAGACTGCTGCAAGTGTTGTACCAGACTGTACTGCAAGTACCACTCCCTAGCAGGAAAAATCTGTATATACTTTTAACCTAAATTTTAAGTTGTCAATATGAAGCCAGGTAGGCTCTACTTGCAGGTAAATCTCCAACTGATTTCCTTTACCTGATTGCAGAGAGCTTGGCCCAAGCCTGTTCTAGCTGCAGAACTAATGTATATGACAGGCTGCTTCGTATACAGCACATTAAATCCTTCTACTGTATAATCTTCATAGCGCGTGTGAATAACAAGCCGACAGATTTTTAGGAGACCTTCACGATCATCTTCATGATAATACGCTGATCCATTTTCATATCTGCAAGAAAAGCTGAGTTAAACTTCAGAATGACCCACATGCAAACATTTACTTCACCTTCACACAACAGTTCTGTGACCTAACATGGGAAAAGGGAAACCTCTCTAGTGTTGCTCATAGCCACAGAAAATGTCAAGAAGTACGAAGTAGTTCACAGCATGGTGTTTGTTCAATGCCTACGGGTCACAAAACTTTAGGGATCACAGTCCACCATTAGTAACAAAAATGCAGGGTTACTGAACAGTTGGTTTAAAAAAGAAATATTTCTTTTTGTTAGCCATGCTGTTTAGAAACATCATTGACACACTCTCTCTATACACACACACGTTTGTCACAATAGCTGGATTACCTGCAACATCTCAAATGTCATCATTACACAAAGTTTCAACATCTCTAAGTCAAAGACATAATCATTGAATTTATAAAATAATTCTGATAAGAGTTAAGCCTGTCAATGTAAGAAAAATCCTCTATAATTCTAACAACTACATTTGGGTTACCTTCAGTTATATTTATACTGTTTCACCTTGCACTGCGTTAAAAAAAAAAACAATATCCTCCTCAGTTGCACTGGTAAGACTTTATGAAAGATACAGTATCATGAGAGAGAGAAACTGGTTTGTTTTTTTTTTTTTCTTCAGGAAGAAAAAAGGGAATCTTTAATGAGTGAATCCTCCCCCACTCCAATACCCCCCCACTGTTGATTCCCGCTCTTCTCAAATGGAACAGTTTAAACAATCTATGAAACACTCATTTATGAAAGATTTCACTGTACTGTAAATTGCAGTTGCGTCACCTACTATACCTGGAAAAATCCAGGAAGAGCAAACAAGAAGTTAACTGAAACCATCTTTTAAAAATGTGAAGTACCCCAAGCCTCAGCAACACAGCATATGCCTCAAGAAACAAGACTTTAGGTAAATGTTTGAGCAACTGTGTGCCTGCAACTGGACTTTGGCCCTTTGCTCCACAACAGAGCCCCTATAAAAGGGCTTTCATGGCAACCACGTTACTGGCAAATTCCTGCCATTCAACAAGAAGTCTCCTTCCCACCCTCCTCTTTTTTTTTTTTTCCAGTGATGCGATGTGTTTCAGACCTTTCAAAAAATATCTGTAAGTTTGTGGCACAGTGCCCTCTTTTGTTGACATCCTCAGTCCAGTGACATGTATTTGAAACAATGATCACTACCTAGACATATGGAAGTTATTCAGTGACTCACCTAAAAAGCCTGCAGAGCCAGAGAGTAGTATCAGAAAGGATCCTCGTTGTGAGTTTTCTCAGCCTTTCCCTGTCCAGCACAGATATATAAGCAGCCAGGCTATGTCCCAGTAAAGCCATGTGACCCTGTTCACCAACATTTTGAAGTCTGCAAGACAGAACAGAGTAACTGCCAGATAAGTACAAGTCATGAACATTACAGAAAATTTAGGTTTACATGTTTTTACTGTAGAGTGGCAGAATTTGTGGACTTGCAATTTTAAATATTTCACAGAGAGAAGTGAAGTGTACTGTTGTCACCTTCTCCCACTGTGCGTTACAGACCAATGTGCCAGTGTAGACAAAGCACCTGCACTTCCCTTGGCCAGGCTGCTTACGGTAACACCTCAGTTTCTTTTTTGCCAGTCAGTCAGCACCGGCTGGAACCAAGCACCTCATCTGTGTTGGGACTTAAGTGCGTTAAACACATACCGTTCTCTCCTCACACAGAGAAAACTGAGGAGACTTATTAATATCATTAGAGGCATAGCTTTCATTTGGTTTTTTGGGGGTTTCTTTTTTTTGTTTGTTTTTTTAATCTCCCAACTGTTTTTCAAATGCAGATTAGTTATTATTATTTGCATTTTACAGAGAAATGGAAAACAATTTAATTTCTTTTTTTTCTTTCTTTTTTTTCCCTTTAAAATCCACAAGGAAAGTTGGTATGAAAAATTATTGGTATTCAAAGTTTTATAAGACTTCCAGACATAAGACAACTTTCAGAAAGCAGGAAACAAAGTGAACTGTCACATCAGAAAAAATTGCCTTGCATAACTCAATTTAGTTATTATAGTAACAGCTCTATAACTTTAAGAAAGTCAAGCCTAACACATTATTCTTGCCTTTGAAAAATTACATGGTTGCATGTTATTTTTACACTTTAAAACGCTTTTACATTTAAGTTCCATAATAATCAGAATATAACAGAATCAGGTTATCTTCCACATACAACAAGTTATGTTGGCTTTACCGGTAGGCTTGTGGAGTTTCCTCTTCCTCCTCTCCATGCATCAGGTTCTGAACTAACTGCAGGATGCCCACCATGTCCTGGCCACTGGTGCACCATGGAGAGGGAAACAAAAACCACATCAGAAAAACCAAAAGGTAAGTACCAGCATCTAATGAAGAGGTCACTTGGGACACTGCATAGTAAGACATGAAGACAACATTGCACTTATACAGAACACCGAGTACAGCAACAGAAACGGTTCCTTGCTCTCAGAAAAAACAAATCATGAATACAAGGTTGCTCAATCATTTAATTTAACACATTAATCTATATTTATTTGAAGTCTCAATCCCAGCTGTATGCACCAATACTTCATTAGATTCCAACAGTTCAAAGTTTCAGTACCAAGAACAAGTCATATTTTTTCCCCTATGCGAGTACGAAAATAGTTGCCATGAAGATAATATTTTCTTTTCACCACATAAGTATGGAAAAAGTTGATATAATGCCTGGCCTGGCAAATACTCATGTTTGCATTAATACAGAAGCTGCTTGGAAAAAAAAGTGTTACATGTGTTTTTCAGCTTCTGAAAAGTAAAAGAGCATTATCTAAAAACTGTTGTTGCCTACCTGCCTTGGAGTGGGCCAGGAATATCCTTCCGCACATACTTCTTTTCATTTTCCTCTTCTGCTTTTCTAAGTTAAAGACACAAGAATAAACTATTTGAGTTTTATAACATCAAATATGTGGTTGACTTTGACTTGCAGAAATACACAGTGACATATTTGCAATTTATTTCACTGACAACTGTTTCATAAATAAATCAGACAAGACCAATATAAATGTTCACCTCAGACTGAATTAAAGAGTTCCTAAGTTTTGGGTCTTTTAGTCCCTTAACAGAAAATGTCAAGCTTACAGAAGAGTCACATATACATACATATAAAAAAATTAAAAGTTACTTGCATAGCAATAGGGAAAAAAAATCTAACTTCTCTGAAAAAAAGACTTGCTGGACTTACTCTGAATATTATAGAACATAACATAAAATATATAAAAATCCCATAATCTGAGAAACAAAGGTGATTTCTGTAGGTGTAAGCTTCAGAATGACAATATGACCTTTAGCTACTAGCAAAATGAGTTACTTGCTGCTTAACATCAGTGACATTAATAATCCTCCCCTTAGCACAATCAGCTGCTGGGTTTGTAGTTGTGACCCTTTGCACATACTTTTGATTGTCTTCTAGCATCTTCATTGCTTCGTTCAGATTCTTTCCCATTTCTGCTAGAGTAGGGTCGACCATCTTTCAGGGAAAAAGACAATAACTTTTAAGAAAAGACCAAAACACATTTATCTTACTACTGTCCCCACAACGTCCTCAATGGCAATTCAAGCATCACGCAGATTATTTTCATTACTTTGTGTGCATTACTAACCTAAAATAAGCCACAAGAAAATTCAACTGTGATCTGGATTTTAATATTTACAGATCCATTTTTTTTTATCCACAATGAAAACTTTTTTCAAAAATCCTCCTTAAGTTCTAGATACCTCCTTTGGAGTCTGATCAACATTTATCCATTTAAGGATTAGACGCCACCTAGAACCTTCAGGAAATGTCAAAGGAATCACCACTAATAGAAAAGCATGCAACTGTTGCACGCGTTAAGACAGTTTACTCCTGCATATGCAGACACAAAACTAAATTTATTTGTAGAACATAGCGGTATTCATTCACATGAGGATCTGACATTGTATTCACCTGGAGGACTGATCAATAAACAAAACAAAAAACAGCTGACGGTCACCATATGTTCAAAGACTATTTTTACCAAAATATTTATAGATTTAACTCATATTATAGCAATCGGTAGGTGGGTGAAAGAATCAGTAGCCAGATATGGTCACACGAGATCAAACCAAGACTGATAGCTCTCCGTATCCTATTGCTTTACAAGTGGCCAGTAACAAATGTTTGAGGGAACAACAAAAAAACAGTGCAAGTATTCAGTGATATTTTTCTTCAAAAACTCTCAGCATTTGACAACAAATGGGTTTTTACACTTCTGGCTTCTACAACATCCACTGGCCATGAAGCCCACAACTGAATTAAGCACTGCATGAAAAAGCAATACAAATATGAAAAGTTCAAGATCTCATCACAGAGATAAAAAAAATATACACACTGTAAGCACTTGATGCTCAGAATACTATGCATACATCTAGAAGACAAATCTAAACAAGATCATTGGCAGTATTTCCATACATTTTCAGTGGTTTTCAGAGTTGCACCATCAAAAAAACTCTGAAAAGTTACCTTACTTAACAAATCAGTTTTGCTCCTGGGAGACTTTAAGGCAATAATTAACTAGAAATAATTTATTGATTGTGATTCCGGTGGCCATAACACATGAACGATGACTGGAAGCCAGTTATTTGATAGAACCTTCCTCAACATCACGTGCAAATATCCCAACAGAGCCATTGTAGATGAGGACACAAGATGCAGACGCATTACAAAAAGGGCTCTGAGCTGCTTCTGTTTGTTACTAACGCAAAATTCACCTGCTGGAATTACATCAGATGCTAAAACCTGCAACCTTGTGACTCATCCCGCCCCACTGGTAATTATACGTGCACAAAACCCTTCTGCCAATAAGCTGGCAGAATAAATACATGACATACACTTCTAAAAGTCATAAGAAGTTATGCTAAGCTCCATAAAATGCTAGGAAATCCAGCAAGTCTTTAAATTCTGATCAAGGTTTAACCAGAAAATGAATCCTTTTTTTTCCCCCCACTTGCTAAGTGGATATTTTGCAACTTATTTTCTCCTTTGAATTATGGGACCCAAAAAATCCCTCCCTGTTACTGCTGCATACTGAATTTTATCAGTGCTTCCTCCTCTGCTCACATTAGTAAGGGCATGGAGGTGTGAAGCAGAAGCCTATCTACTTATTTTAAGCAGCAAGAAAATAAGTGTGGCAAAGTGTTAACCACAAACCACCCAGCTACAAGAGGTTTCTGAAGGCACTTTAACAACATGCCATCATGAAGTCATACATTGCTTTAGTCTGTAAATGAGATCAAGTGTGTATAAAGTCCAGGCAGTAACAACCAGAGTACTGTTTCACGTTCTTGAATTGGTTTTAGTAAGACTGCCAGATGAGTTCTTGAACCACAGGACAAGACACTTTTCAAGGTGGTTAACACACTCGCATTAGACATTGTATTAGCCTTCGTTTCCGCACTCAGTCCTTCCCCAGGTATCACAGGATCTGACTCTGATCAAGCTTAGGCAATCCTTTGACCAGGTGAGTTATAAGACGTGCAATGCCCTTTCAAGCTCCAAGGAAGCAACAGCCACAGCTTCTTCCTTTGAGGTGTCTATTTAGCAGCCTGGCACCTCCTGCCTCTTTAAGTGCTTCAAACATCCTGAAGTTCACTAGCTCACTTTATTGTTAATTGTCTTCAAAATTTATTAATCCAGTTCACTAAGGTTAACTTGCAATAGGTTTCATTTGTGGTTATTTCCCTGTTATCATTTTTTAAGCCCTTTTAACTGCAAACTGTTTCTGGTTTTATAGGGAGTATGTCACACCCTGAGGTCACTTGGCAACTGGGGAAGGATAAGGGGCAATTCACCAGTTGTGATAAGACTGAACTTTAATTACAAAATAAAAAATAAGAATGTTGCTTCATATACCAATGTCTTACAATCTTGATTTGCATTTCAGTAGGCTGTACTCCTAATGCAAGGAAGGGATGATTTTTGAACAGCCTACAAAAACTATTGCGTGCCAAGAAACTCACAGGTGTGACTCATTATGAATTTCATGAAAAGTTTGCTTCTTTCCCCCATTACATTATTGTTTGCCTAGAAAAATGTTTTACCATCAAAAACTAAAAACTGGGAAACTAATCTCAAACTACTACCAGTATTCTTCAGCCACAAGAATGTCTTTATTCTTCAGGCCACAAAAGGTTTTAGACAACAAACAAAAAAGCAGCCACTTCACGACTGTGAGGCTTGACTGAAAAAGGTACTGTACCACCACAAGGCTTCTGCTATAGGTATTTGCTCTTTTAATCTTTATCACTTCCCTGACCTGCAGCAGGATTTGCATGCAGGTCTGGTGTCACAAGTGTTCCATAAGCTACCAGGATGTTGTGGCAATTAATGTAGTAACAAAAGACAAAACCACAAGCTGAAGGAAGAAGCCAAAACTTTTTTTTTTTATGTTTAAGGAAGACAATGCTATAGACACAGCAAGAAATTACAAGGAAAGAACTTGCCCTATTTTACCGTTGACAAAGTCACCTACCTAACTTGAAACTTGAAATGTTGAAATCTTTCAGAAGATCGATCACTTTATCAAAATATAAATAGGGGAAACAAAAATAAAAAATCACAGATATGTTAGCTAAACACAGGCTTCCAGAAGAACTGAAATTTTAAGTTCAACCCCAAAAAGCTTTCTGTATTTCCGATAAAATTAATTCTAATTACACTTGTGACATGGAATACTCCTACATAAAAAACCTAAAACATTTCTCTGACAAAACAAAGATAATGTGCAAAATCAAACTATGAGATCGTTGGTGTGTACATTTGCATGCCATTCTACAATGGTTTTCCTTGCAATACAATCATGGAAGGTTTTCAATTCTTGAGAAGTTTCTTGTCTGCTAAAAAAATCTTTCCATGTGCAAGGACCCAATCACTGTAGTCATGCAATGTCACCATGCATTACAGCTAATTATGTGGTTCTGCCAATTTTTTTTGAAAAATTTTAAAAAAGTTTAAAAGTACTTGTTGCTGACACCCGAATAAGCTACACATGTAAACACATAAGGAGAGAATCCATTGTTCACATAAAGGGCAGTCTCAGATATATTACGATAATGCTTAAATAATCACAGCGTAAGTGGACACACATTCTCTGAGGATAAACATATACCAGGTTGGATGAATTTCAGATTTATTTAGGGAGAAGACTTCTTACCTATCACACTCAAGACTAGATAAAGAGCAGATTGTACTGATTTACAACAATCTTAACCAGAGACTATTTCAGGAGGGCACCAACTGCTAAGTGGCCAAAAGACAATAACTGTATTGGTATGTTAATATACAGAGGACCACGGCTTTTAGCACACATGGGAAAAAATTTAGGTGTTTCATTCTTGCACAGTGTTTTTATTGCTTCTTACCATGACCTAGTCAAACAAAGTTTATAGAGGCTTTGTCAGTACCACAGGACAATCGTTTGCCCAGTACTAATGTGACTTCTTTAAATAACCGCTTATTTTACTCTTATTCTGCTTCAGTTCAAATAAAGACCATATTCCAAACTAGTATATTCAATTAAGTAAAGAACTTCAGCTTTTAAAAGGCTATCAAATACTCTTTAATGCCATATTCTTCATAGATTAGGACTTACAAAACCTTTTTTCCACCAACTCATTAATGACATCAGAAAGATATTTCCTGAATTTCCTTACTATTCATTTACTAGAGTACATCCCATTCAAACCTCTCTAGCCAACTCCAAAGATAACGTAAAACCGAACGTGCGCTAAATGATGCAAAGGGGAAGGATGCAATAACATCTCTTGAGCAAATACAGTATAAATGCTTTCAAATGTACTCTGTCCTCAGAGATGTACAGGAACGGCGACAAGCGAGGTGTGAACAGCCTTTCCATCCTCACTTGTAGGGCAGGTGCTCCGAAAGCCACAAGGGCGGCAGCTCCGAGACTGCCAGATCCTGACTGACTCACAGGGACAAAAGCAGAAGAAGTTTTGTCAGTCACTGTGCCACAGAACCAGTATTTGCTTTGTACAGCGCACTGGGCAGAGGAGAGCAAGCGCAGGGCTGCAAACTGCTCCAGAACAAAGTGAAAAAAGGAAGGTCAAACAGCATTGTCACTGCTATCCTGCTGAAGGGGGGCATTCCCGGGAAAAAATCTCCACCACCTTTCCAGGAAAACAAACAAGAACCAACTCCTGAAGCATTTCCCGACAACCACTCGCGCTCTGCGGATCCGGGACGCAGCCGCACTCAAGAGATACGAGAAGGGCCAGGGCCAAGGAGCGGGAGGGGTCCGCCCCCGGCTCGGCCGGTGCCTCTGGGCCCCGTGAGGTAGGGCTGACGCAGGCCGGTGTGCACGACACCCTCGGTGGGCCAGGAGCCCCGCAGCCTCGCGGCCCCGCCACCGCCACGACGAGCCCCCACCCCACGGCCCCACCGCACCTCAGCCCCCCCCAGCTCCGCAGACCTTCTCCAGAGAGGCGTCCATGGCCGGCGAGGCCCGGGCTGACTCCCGGCCAGGCTGTTCCGCCCCGGCCGCGGAGCTCCACGCTGGCAGCGCTGACGCGGCCGCGGCGGGCGGGGCGGGGCCGCGCTCACCTGGGGAACGGGGCAGCCCGCCCCGCGGCCCGCACCACCCCAGCAGCCGGGAGGGGGTACCCGCGGCAGTCGCTCTGCGGATGCCGCGCGCAGCGACAGCCGCGCCGGGCAGAGCGCAGCCTGCCTTCCTTCCCCCCTGGGCTGGTGGAACAGTCCGGGGTGGGGGGCAAACACAGGGCTGGCGCGTGCGCAGTAAGCGAGGCCCGGGCTCAGCGGGAGCGCCGCGGTGGCGCTGCTGGCGTGTCGCGGGGTGGAGGCTTGGCAGGGACGCTGCCGCCCGGTGGCCTGGGAGGGTTCTGCGTGGCTCCGGCTTTCACAAATGACTCGGGTGTCACCGCGCTGTCGTCAGCTCGGTTAGCAGGGGCTTGTTACGGTGGCACCGAAACTCTTCCTCCACGCAGGGTGGGGACGGGACGCTGCAGAACACCGAGGAACGGGCCCTATTTCCGGGCTTTATTTCCATTCCTTCGAGTTGCTTTGCAGAACCTCCGCCCCTTCCTCTCAGCGCTATATGCGTCCTTCATTAGCGGTGGTGCTGCGCGAGTCACAGCCCGTCAGGAGGGCGCGGGGTCCCTGCTGAGAATCATTCCTGGGATGTGCTCTGCGGCAGTGGTTCCCCGTGCACGCAGTTTGCGCGGGTCGCGGAATAAGCCCACAGCCCTTCTGGATTTCTCCTCTTTCTCAATAGCAGAGGGGAAGCAGCGGAACTGCAACAGCGGGTGTGTGTCGGCTCCGCGCAGTGAGACCACGGAAAAGTCAGAGCGCACTCGCGAGCAGCACCAAAGGACAATAAGCAAGCAATTGCCGCTGTTTACTTGTCTCTTAATTGTTGCCGCAAGAGTGCTCTGTGTCTCTGTAGTGCACCAGAGCCCAGGCCGCACACTGAGCCCTTCTGAAAGGAGCCACGCACGCCTTCCCGCTCCCCCCAGCACCCGCAGCCCGCGCCGCCGCCTCCCAGGGCAGAGGCGGACTCGGCGGGGGCGGCACCCCAAGAGGGAGTGGGGCTGGCGGCGATGGGGAGGGCGGCGGCGGGGTCGAGAGGCGGAGGCAGAGGCAGCGGAGGCAGAGGCAGCGGGCGATGGCCGGGACGCTACTCCGCCGCTTCCCTTGGCTCTGCAACGTGCTGCTCTACGGCGGGCTCTTCGCGGCGGGGGACGCGGCGCAGCAGCGGTGGCGGGGACAGACGCCCGACTGGGCGCAGACGCGGCGCGTGGCGCTCGTGGCCCTCACCTTCCACGGCAACTTCAGCTATGTGTGGCTGCGGGCACTGGAGCGGGCGCTGCCGGGCCGCCGCCCGCGCGCCGTGCTCGGCAAGGTGCTGTGCGACCAGCTGCTGGGCGCGCCCGTGGCCGTGCTCGCCTTCTACACGGGTGAGTCCCGCTGGCAGCGCGGCCGCTGCCTCCGCCCCGACCGCTGCGGGCACGCGCAGAGCCGCGCTCAGGGCCAGGGCCGCGGAGCTCGGAGCGGCGGGGCCGGGCGGGAACGGGGAGCGACTGGGGTCGCGGCTCGAACGGCTCCGCTGTCACCGCGGGCGGCGTCGCTGCCAAAACACAACTGACTGTCGACGTCAGGAGATGCTGTGGCTCTGCAAACGGTGCTGTGACTGAACGCGCGTTGCGATCCTGTGCCGTGAGCGTTCACACACGCGGTGCTGCTGTCGGGCACGGTGTCACCGCAAAAGCCAGCGAACAGGCAGACAGTCTGGGGAAGACTCGTGTCTATTCCAAAAGCAAGCATGAGGGAATAAGAACAGGATCAAGTGATACAAGTGTAAAACAAGGCTCATTTAATTGAAGTTCATGTGGAAGAGTAGCAGGACGGTTGCTCTTTTTGCCTGGCATGGGGAACCTGCATTTTATAACCCTGGCAAGAAAATTGTTCTGTTCGTGGTTCAAGAGCAATAAAGCAAAGGAAGAAGTCAAACATCAGATATTTACTGCTAAAGTCCTGTCTGTTTGTGTGGGAATGTAAGCAGAGAATTGCCCAAGGAGCAGAAGGATATGAAAGACCACAAAGGGACGGTAAAAATCCCCCAATTGAGTAGCAGTGTGAAGTAACAGCAAAGTAACATGTCCATCAGGAGATACCGATAACCTCCTGGCGTGCAAATATCTACAAAGATACCTAAGCTGGACAAAGCAACTTTGGGCCTTTGCTTATGCACTAATGGCTTTTGATTTTAGACTGTCTGATTAAAGCATGTTACCCAATATGTCTTCAGTTAAGGTGGGTGATCTTTGAAGAGCTGCTACATCTCTTAGAATGATTTAGCCTTGATTTGACACCTGAAGATTCCCAGTGCATCATTTATTATTTTGAATCCTTTGAACGATATTTCCTGTGATGGGAATTAATTCAGTTAATTTATTTCCAGTTTGTATCCAATATATAATTTCAAGTCATTCCTCTGATCTCTTGATCTTGAGTGTAATAATGGCAACTTGTTGGGAGGTTGTGTTTTATTAGAATGAAGAGGAGTTTGGATCAACTAGACTCTTATTTAAAATTTTGTAATGCTGTATATGGAGAGTTACACAAGTAGGTTTTGAAACTTTTCTGCTTATCAATTTTAGAATTTAGATTTAATGTAGATACTTGTGAAGGTAAAAAAAAACCCCACATACTGATTATGGTGAAAATTTTAAAAGCTAATAAATTAGGTGCCCTTTTCCACTGACTTTAGTGATCTGTAGACACCTAAACTCTTTGAAGGGTCTCTGCCACTTCTGGCAATTCAGCAACATGGAAAATGCCTTGTACCGTCACTCTCATGGGTGTACGGGATACTTTCACCACATCTGTTCCACTGTTGTGCTGCTGGTGAACTCTGTGGCAGTGGAACAGTCAGATATACCACCCACACCATATATTCCGGTTGAGCTGTGGTGTCAGCGCTAAGAGCCAAGGCAGTGGATGAGGAGGGATGATGTGTCACCATTAGGTAGCCAGAATGGTGCTTTTAATGATAACGGCTTTTCTTTCAAAGTTCTTGTAATATATTTTGAGAAGTTTGGTATATCATTCAAAAAAGCGAACATTTCTTTTTTGCTGTTTTTCTGATTGCTGTCAATATTTTGCCACTAGGTATGAGCATCCTTCAGAAGAAAGAGGACATCTTTTCAGACTGTAAAAAGAAATTTTGGAATACATATAAGGTGAGGCAAGCAATGCGCTTATCTCCCAGCTAAGCAAAAAAATATTATTGGATAATATATTTGAAATATTCCATCCTCCAACAGCCTTTGTCTCACTTCATTATTTGATAATTTGTAGGAAGCTTTCTGTACCAGCAGTGCTCTGGGTCAGGGTATTCTGCAGCAGGCGCTGTTGCTGGATGGGTGAAACGATTTTGGAAATTTGCAGTGTTTGTGTATGTGACACTTGCCCCGGCTCTGTTTGAATAAGAGCCCTAAAATGCAACACTGATTAAGATTGTACTACATTCTGTCTTAAGAAGTACACATATACCAGTGTTTGGTTCACAGTGCTGTTGACAACACTTAAATGAACACTTGTTAAGGTCATTATTATAGTGATATCTTTTCTAGGAATCCTTTCCAGCCTGTACTTTTCAGTGAAGGTCTTCTCACTTTCAGAAACACAATCTCTTGTTTTAAAAAAGACTTTGGTATAAATAGCTGGTTTTGATTTGCATTTCTACATATACGGGAAAAAATACTTATGCTACCTCAGAGCTGAGCAAATTAAAAATTTTCAAGAAGAAAAATAGATATGTATTAGACGAGAAACTGTGATGTAATGAGAATTTTATCTTCCCATTGTGGAACTATACAGGTAGAATAGGAAAGGACTGTTTTTATTCTTAAAAACACTATATTCTGTCAAGAGATAAGGTTTCTATGGACCTTACGATTGATGAGTAAATTATCTATTAATTTTTGAAAAAAAAGCCTTACATGTATGAGTAACTAGAAGGAGCATTTCAAGTGTGAAATAGTGTTCAGTCCTATTTTTCATTCATGGCTGAAACAAATGTTCACGTATTTAAACATTTGTTCACCCGTCAGGTATATGTGGTTATATATTCAGTGTCAGGTGACTAGGAAGACTTAACTGTGCTTAAGAGTTTTGTATTTAAAATGAGTTAAAATAGTGGGTCATGAAGATGATCTGAAGTTTAATATTGCAGTAAGTTAAGCAACTTAATTTCCATTTGAACAGCTCTTATTAACTTTACTGAAATAGGTTTTAGTCTTCGCTAAATGTCTTAAGAAAAAAATGCATCTTTGTCGTTGAAGTCCCTAAGAATAACAAATGGTTCATTTTCATTTCAGACAGGACTGATGTACTGGCCTTTTGTGCAGGTGAGTTTTTAGACTAACTCGGTGAGGCCTTCTTACTCATAAAACCTGATCCAGTGCATCTGTAGTGTTTCTAACGCAGTGAGAAGCCAGTGGCGTTGTTGTTGTGCAGCTCTTGAGACCTGACGACACCTGGAGCACTAACTGGGCTCTCTCTCTTTCCAACACAGCTGTCAAATTTCATTTTGGTCCCTGTTTACTTGCGAACAGCTTACACTGGCCTCTGTGGGTTTGTCTGGGCTTCCTTCATTTGCTTTTCCCAGCAGAGTGGAGATGGCACAGCAAAGTCAGTCTTTATGTGGCTCCAAAGAGAGAAGGTTGATGCCGAGGAAGAATCATCAGAGAAATGAGAACTTCAGTTCTGAACACGCTCTAATTGTTAAACTGAGTTTATGAAAGTGGCCTCATTGCTGTATTTAGAATAAACACTCATCTCAGCATTTGTTGGTTAGTATAAGCACTAGAACATTTTGTCTTTGTGCCTGTTTGTTTTTCATAAAATAGGCCGATTGTATATTGGCATTTAATTACTTTCATGCTGCCAGCCCATCTCTTCTGGGAACAACTGACTTACAGGACAGTGTAAGCATTTGCACATCGTGTCATACTGCCTCACTGGGGAGAAATATTAACTGTAATTTAATTTTCAAGCAACTTGTAATTGCTAGAAAAAGGGGAATAGAACATTAAATTTTCAGTTGTCAGACTTGAAAATTGTTACCAATGCAAGATTGCTTTTGCAGAACAAATATTAATTAATTTCTTGTCTAAAAGATGGCATTGAATCTGTTTTATTCAGAGAAAACAAAAGTTGCCTGTTTGCAGGGACCACTTCTCTATAGGGGCAAACTTGCTTTTTTCTGCATAAAAATGTATATAGCAAATTAATTATTTCATAGAATGTACAAGCCTGAAATGTATTTGTACATCTTTTATCTTAACTGGGAGAATTAACTAAATTTATTCAGAGTTCTTTGAGGTGGGTGCTATTTATTCACACTTGGTGGAAGCATCAATCATAAAGAGCTCCTGCGCAATGGAACCTGATTGAACACTGAGTGAGCTTTTGCTTTATCAGTCAACGACTTCTTCCTTTGCCCCTCAAGAGTCAAAGTACTGAAGAGTACATGGGAATATTATGTTCATTTTTTTCTACTGTTTCATTATGTTAAAGATGTGATTAAGATTTTGCAGAAAAAGAGCATGGGAAGGAAAGTAATGTGAATGCTGGAACCCATCTCAAAACAATACAGCTATATACTTATCTATGTACATATGTATGTAAAGAACTTCCATTTCCTCTTCAAATCCTTTTAAACATTCACGTTCATAACAGACACTGGGTCACTACACATGTGAGACTAGGAAAAGGTGAAAATTAATTATAGATCTGCTTTTTCAACTGAGGGTCAGGTTTGGACGCAGGTGTGCTCACTGTTTTTTTTAAAATGTGCTTTTGTCTCTCAGAACAGGAATTGTGCAAATTTTTGTGATTGCAGTAAGCTGAAACCAAAGGAGCCCTTGATTTATTAGAATGGGATTTTAAGCATTGATGTTACTAAATTGTAAGCTTGAAAAATATGATTTAACCCATCTTGATGATGATTGTAAAGAGAAGGCTCAACTTTTTTTGTTACAGTAATGATAAGCCATGTTGAGGAATGCCTGAACTCCTCAGTCTTGGCTAAACAGCAGACCAAAGCCTGCTCAGGCTCTAAACACATGTCC
This sequence comes from Dromococcyx pavoninus, assembly GCA_033558185.1. Taxonomy (NCBI): domain Eukaryota; kingdom Metazoa; phylum Chordata; class Aves; order Cuculiformes; family Neomorphidae; genus Dromococcyx; species Dromococcyx pavoninus. The sequence goes on along the minus strand of JAUMJL010001337.1, from coordinate 154,146 downwards.
TTTGACCGGCAGCTGTAATACTTAATATATTGGTTACAATGACTTGTCACCTTGGGAGCCCAGTGTTGCTTAGCTCAGACACGGACAGGGCTCATGCAGGCACTGCCCAGTCTATTCCAGATAAAATCAACTTGTTTCGCATAACCCGGTAGTCAGGAGTGATGCAGGATACCCCCATGGCATTGAGTACAGGAGATGGAAGGAGGGCACACAGTGGGGGCTGCTTCTACAGCCTGCTCTGCTGGCAGACAGGTGCAGAAGGCAGCTGCCCTCTCAGGATAAGTCACTGCAATTCCATCTTCAGCTGCACAGGCACACCTGGGAGAGGACACCTGCCTATGATCTTAGGTGAAATTTTTAATTGACTTTTGACACCTATAGTGTAGACACCTGCAACTTTTCTAATCAGTTTAAGCTCTGTTTACAGTCAGTGGAGGAAGAGAAGCAGCTTCAGACATCTGGTTTGGGTTTGGTAAATTGTGCACTCTTAAGTGAATGGCTTCTGTCCATCGGTAACAGAGGCTCAGGTGCTTGGCTGCTGGGTGACAGTGTCACTGTAGATGCTCACACTGGGGAGTTGAATTCCCTTGGCTGCTATCTTGCATGTCCCTGTGGAAGTAATTTAGTGGGTGTTGCTGCATGAATCCCACGGTGAATCGGGCAGTCCTAATGCTGGGCATCCCAACAGGAGCAGAAGTCCACACAGGAAATCACTGCATTCTATCTGTCTATTTAAAAAACAAAAGATGAATGAACAGGTGTTTCAGACAGCTATAGTTGTTAAATTGTTACTCTGTGTATGGAGTCCTCAGGATAAAGAAGCAATTTCAGTAGTGGTTTTTCTGTTGATATTTTTAGGATTGGAATAGTGTTTTACAGTTTGTTCTATGCAGTGAGACTTAAAAGTTTCAGATAAGGTGTGCTACTTAAGTATTTGACTTTTTTAACAGATGCTATTTATTTTTATTTCTGCTTGTGCCTTAAGTGTTTAATGATTAATAAAATTCACTTGGAGAAGGGAACTGGAAGATAATGATATTACAAGGATAGTGAAATGCTGAAATGGTGTTGGTTTGCTGTAAGCAGTATGCAATGTTCGGCTGCAACTCACTGCAAAAAGTATTTCTGCATGAGTGTAGTTTGGTAAAACTTAATCCCCAGGTGAATCAAGAATTTAAAACTATCCTTATGATCTGTACAATGCTGATGCTTTTCTTCGGCAAGACTATTTAATGAATGGAAGATGCATCTTTTATTTAAATGGCTTGAAAGCTTATACAAGCTGTGATTTATTGCTGTATGCTGCTGTGCTTTATTGCTATATGCTTTTGTGCTGTGAGCTTTTTGCTTGGGAATTTGAACTAAATCCTGCTTTGTCTTCAAAAAGTCTGTGTCTCTGACTGCGGGCTTCAGGGTTTCTCTCCATATTTCCATTATTTGCAAAGTTCTTTCATGCAATGGAAGCATGTAGCTCTTAGATTGCAATAAACTTTAGATTCTGCATAATCTTTTCACTTCCTCTGTTTCTCATGTTAAGGTATTTGACAGTGAGGTAACCCAAGTCCTTTTCACATATTTTTTTTTAATTCTGAGCACTGATTGGTCTTACCAACATTCCAGCCCACATAATCCCCAACAGTGAAGCTGTATTGAGATAAATTCTCAGTGTGCATAAATTAATGCACCTTCTAAAGATTTTCTGCCTTTGTCAACTTAGTCAGAGGACCTAACCACTTAGCTGATAAAGACTTTATTATTTCTCACAATTTTTTTCGTTTATAAGATTAATTAATTGTAATTAATAGAATATATTAATAGAAAAAGAAATACTATTGTGTTATTTCACAGAATAACAGAATGGTTGAGGTTGGAAAGGACCTCTGGATGTCCATCCCAAGTCATCCAGTCCAACCCTATTTGACGCATGTAGAAACTTCTGTTTGCTGCTTCTAGAAATTCTGTAATTTCTTAAAAAAAAAAACCAAACACCAGTGAGACTTGTCCTACTATCTCTCCACCACCCTTTCCAAAACAGTCACATGGGCTTTATGACTATTCCAAGGAATTGGACTGATGTTATTGCCAGCTGAACATGCAGATTTCCATAACCAGAAAGATGAATGGGATTATACAACACTTAAGTGCTCAGGAAGGAGGGAACACACTGCCAGTAGCTACGAGGCACGCATTCACGGGGCCTCTCCAAGAGCAAATGGGATGCGAAGACATTTATATCAGTTCCAGCTTTGTGTTATTCTGGATGGCTGTGGAGGTGTAGAGTTTCAATTTGATAAAATAAGAATTTAAAAATGTATTTTTCTCCTGCGAAACTTTTATGGAAATATACCTCCTGTGCTTTCTGGTATGCAAAATACATCCTTCTAGGCTTGGAAAATTCACCAGAAGGCCTCTGTCTTTTTCACACAAGAAACAACCGTGTAGTAACATGCATAAAATAACCAGTATCGTACTGCAGTGAAGGTGAAACTGCCTGTGGTTTGCTACCATGTCTGATGCGTTAAATTCTTTGTATAGCACAATCTTTGAAAGCTGCAGCTTTAGCCTTCTGATTCTCTGCTGTAAGTGCCAATGCTTTCTGCTCTTGTGCTGCTGCCTCCACTGTTAGTGCCAATCCAGTGAGATGTGCAAGAAATACTTGAATTTGTCTAAAATAATGAGTTTCAAGTTGACTGCAAAATGTCTCTGTTTTTGCAAAGCCTTAATAAACATGAGATACTGTTCTTTGGCTCTGTCTGTCTTTAACCAGTGTGTGCATAAACAAAGCCAGGTCTTACGCAAAGTTCTTATGGGATCTCCATGAACTACACACAGCAAAAAAGCTCCATGGATGCCTTAGACCTGAACACAGCAAAGACAAGCAGGGATTATTCGCTCCCCATAGAGATTTGTTGCATACATTAAGTCATCTGCTCCTTCTGAATAAATTCAGAACAGAACTCCCATCTTCAAAGCCTCATGCTGAAGCCAGTGGACTTATTTTTCTCTTTTATTAAAAGAGGTAAATCTTTGATATAATAATCTGTAATTAATACATTTGCAGAAGGAATTGAGGAAATTAGGCAGGAAAAAAGATAGAACTCTTAAAGAGAACAGAGGTTAACAATGGGGTCCTTACTGAGGGAGCACACTCTTGGGAAGGAAACCATTGAGAAGATTTGAAGCTGAAAGGAGAAATGTATTCCACAACTGGGAGAGAAACACTGCCTCCATTCCCTATGGTAACTTCTGCTGTATATTTAGAATGAGGAGGAAGCTTTATGGGAGGGTTTCAAGTTGAAAAACTTTGTTTCATAGGCTTCATAGCCAACAGGACAAAAAAGATCATTCAGTCTGAATCCTTGCATAATGCAAAGCAAACAGTTTTTCCTGAATCAAACCAGTGATGTCGAGTTTCATTACATCCTCTAGAAAGGTACCCAAAGACTTCAACAGAGGATCTTATGAAAATATTTACTTTTATGAAATCACCTACCTACATCAATCAAGCCTTAACATTCTAATAAGATAGTGTTATTCCCTTTCGGACAACATTAAAAGGTTGGTACAGAAGGTGAAGCCTTCTGCATTCATTTAGTGGTAAACTGTTTATTCCTTGGATAAACTACAATATGTGTAGCTCTGTTAGCTCCTTGCTAAATCATTCTTCAAGCTTTTTTTTGTGAATGCTTTTGTTGCCGTGCAACCTCTAATATGAAATGTAGACAGCGATGCTGTGAAGGTTAATGCCAGTGACCAATTCACATATGCCTCACATGGACATTTTGTTCTATTTCTGCTTAACATTCCTGTGCTTGAGCAGCCTCCCTTAATGCCGCCAAAGGTGCACTGAGAATTCACATTCAGTAAATTACTGTAATCCATTTTAAACAAGAATGAAGAATGCAGTTTATGTATCTGTTGCATAAATTCTTCAACATTATCCACCCTAACACTGCCTTCCCTTTTTTTTTGCAGTTTATTAATTTCATGTGGCAGCACTCAAAAGGCTTGCACCGTGTGTCCAGATAGAAAACCAGACTTCATTGCAAAGAGTAAAATGCATCATTCCTCTCTATGCAATGCTCATAATAGTCACAGTTTTTTGTGCTGAGAGAAGTCTCAGCACCAGAAAAGACTAATGAGGCGTGCAGTATATTTGGAAAAGACATTGTGAAGGACAGCTCTGCTGTAGCAGCAGGTACATGAGAGAACTTCAGAAACTGAAGAATGGCTCTTTTTGTTTGCTGTGGTCAGGGAAAGGCAGTTGTTACTTGGAGCTGTAAAACAGCAGGGGAGAAAGGGTGGCAGGTCAGGGTCTGTGCACAGACTCATGGTTTATGTAAGGGATGTAACTTAGGACACCTGTACAAATGCTCCCCTCTGGCAGGAGATGACCTTAAATATGGGATCTTGATGCAGTCACTCTTCCATTTTACACTGTCTAGATTGATTAAATCAAAGAGACACCAAAAGGGAGCACGAATATATAGCTTAGTAGGTAGTTCAGTCACCATATATGTAGGGGGAGTGCTGTTCCCAGTTCTGTTACTGTACTCCATCCAGTTACAGCAGAAGGAAAACGCAGAAGCGCTCAGATGGCTCTGATAAATGCAGTAGCTGGCCCATATGGATTCACCAACCAGGCACACAAATTTCTACCCTACATGAGATCCTTTCTCTGTGGAGAAGTGTCAGCTTCGTTCTGAATTTCCTAGTTACCCTTTATAAGATAGAATGTGGTGGCAGGGTAGATTAAGTTACAACATTCTTGCCTGGAATCAATGTACAAGTATCTCACTGCAAGTAAGATGTACCCTTAGTGTGTATCTAAGAATAACCCTCACAGCCTTCCTCTCATTGCAAGAATACTGAGAAAAGAAAATACAAGCTTTTTGATGAGTTCTTTTTTCTACCTCGTCTTATCCTTCCTGTTGTTCTGTGCTGTCCTGGACATTTGCCTCTCAAAGCCTTCTTCCCCGAGGTATTCTTATCTTACCATTGCTTATATCGTTCTGAGAAGTCAAAACCACCTTTACTTATCTACTAAGGATGTTCAGCTACTTAATTTCATGCATCACATACTTTTACATCCAAAACGTAACGAGACTGTTGGCTGCAGCTGATTTGCTATGATACACAAGTGGCACTGAAGGAATCGTCTTAACTTACACCTCACTCAGAACAGTCGTCATGCAGCAATGAACTGGGATGTGTTGACAGTAATTGCACTCGATACAATACAGCAGTTACCTGTGTGGTGTTTTGCTTACCGGTTTGGGGCAGAAGTTGAAAAACAATGTAATACATGTTCTCTATTACCGCAGGCCAAATCTGGAGAGAAATTCAAGTCAAACCTTCAGAATTCTGGGCTCTGACATTATAGCTTCCAGGTCCAGTGAAGGAGGTAGCGAAATGCTCCATGGAAGGGGCAGGCGTGGCTGTTGCAGTGCAAGGGCAGTGGGGCACGTACACGGCATAGGGACATGGATCAGCAAGATGCTGACACCATGTTTTCTTGTGCCTCACAGCTTGTAAGCAGTGTTGAGCTCTGTGTAAGATGCAGACTTGTGTAGGTAAAATGGAGGCTCACAGAAAGCTACATTACCATTTTGGACTGAGTGAAACGAGGAAAGGCTCAGACCCCAAAAGCTGTGGGGATGCTGCTGTGTTTGCAACTTTTATACAGTATGTTTATTGCTTTAAAAGCGACATGGCCACATACACACTGAAATGTTACTTACTGTATGCTACATTCACGAGTCTTCTAAAATGGCCCAGATAAAGGGGTAGGGGTTAGGGTTGGGTTAGGGAGCCATTAGGTTTAGTGTTAGGGTATATCTCAATCTTCTTCAGTCAAGCATCTATTTTGAGGTATGGCCACTCGTCACTGATACAAATTCCACCTGCACAATAATGACTCACCTGCACACCCACCAGTCCAGTCATAGTGCTGGAGGTGGCTTCAAATGCCAAAAATAATATTCTTACATGGACAACTTCTACTGGTGGCATTAGTAACATCTGACAGATGCTGTAACAGCTTTTTCTGTAAAATTTGTACCTTAAAAGGAGAGTGACTATAGAAAGTTTACTAAGATAAAAATAAAATGAGGAGGAAAAGAGTTTAGAGAAGTACATGTCTGAAATCTGTGTTGTGGTCACAACTGTAGCCATTGGTCTGTTCGGATTGTTCCATTCTTGCTACCAGACATATACTCTGTCTCTTCTGCTACTGCATCTCCTGAATTTGTGCTGTGTTTTCTGACCTTCTATACTTAAAATAGCTGAGATAAATCTAAATAAGTGGAAAGTACTGTGCCTGCTTCAGTAGTCCCTATTACTCACTTCCAGCAACGTTTGCGAATAGGCTCAGTACAGGGACACTATTGTCAAACACAGACACTTAAAAGTTGGCATAGCTGAGCATAGGCCATTGATTTACCAGTTCAGTTTCACCCAAACCGAAATTTAAACTGGCCGAATGTTTAACAAGTTGTGTCCAGCCTTGATTGTGTTTGGGGAGCTCAGATGTGCAAGGCTCCATCTTGATTTGAGAAGAAAAGCAATTATGTAGTCCTCCTCCTTCTTAGAGTTATTTAAATATATGCTAGATCAGACCCAACTTCACAGGATAGATCTCCAAATTTGAGTAAGAGAGAGGCAGTCAGATGCTGTAGCTCCAGTCCTGCCAGTTAACATTTAGGGCATGCAGGTCAAGTCATAAGCAGCAATATGCAGAGATCTAAAACAACCAGAAAATTTCCCTATAAAAAGAGTTTCTAGGTCACAAAGTACTTTAGTGTAGTTCAACCCAGACACTGTGAAGCATGTCATATGTAACCCATAGCTGGTGCACACCATTCACTAAAATTTGCCATTAAATGCTTGTCTTTTGGTTCCATAGCCCTATAAGAAATTCAGTTTTGGAGAAATAACAAGTTGAATATATAGTCAATTTTTGTTGATACCGAGTCAAGAGGAGGTGTTTTCACAGGAAATAAGATTAACCATGCCATCAAATATTAAGGAATTATGGTGACTCCTCCAACACAGAAATGTTCTGAAACAAGACTTGGTGTTTAAAAAATGTTATTTGTAGGAGTCCCACAACCTGTGTTATGCAAGCAGTCAGCTTCCATCAGCACAGTGCCCCTTCTGTCTCTTCTAGATATAGACCTGAGTATTTATGCATACAAAATGGAATAACTGTGCATAATCCACTTAGCATTTTGTTTAATCAGCTGAGTTGCAGGGTTTTATTATAATGATAAATCAATGGAAAACCTGGGCAGAATTTTAATACTTCTGTTAAGTTTCTGTTAGAATAACTGTAACATCTGAGAAAGAACAATGACCCTGACTTTTGCCTTCACTGCAGCCCACCCCAGACTCACAAAGCAGCTTTAAAATACCCTTTCAATATACTGGATGTGCCCATAAAGGCAAGAGAGCTCTGAGAACTTCAAGCTGAGAAATCTAAGATGCCTGACAAGCTCCATGAAAGCAAAGACTGTTTAATTTCAAGCCAAACTGCCCTCAGGGATTTTGGCTGAGTAAAGCATGCCTGATGTTACTTATAGAGCTGTGTCTGCCAAGGGCATCAGTGATGTCTCATGGAGGCCAACGAGTAAGGGACAGCAGAGTGGATTTGCCAACTGCCCTGAGCAGGTGTAGCTCCTAATGTCAGGGCTTAACTGACAAATGGCAACTCAAGCACCCAGGGGAAATGACCACAAGAGCAAAGTGCACCTCTGTTTTTCTATCAGGCATTATCTTATGAGCAGTGAGAAGAGAGATGAATTTTTATATTTGCTTCCTTAACAGTGCCTTCAGCAGAAGAAAACAAGCCCTGTGAGGGAAGGAATGCACAGGTATTGCTGAGGTGCACTGAAGGGCATCATCAGTAAGGGAGAAATTTAATTCCACTTGCAAATTCAGCAGTCACAATAGCAAAATGCTCATTTTAGAACGTCAGCAAAATAACATGTACCTACTTAGGGCCCAGTCTTGCAAAAATTTCTGTGCAAATGAACTGAACGGGATTGCTTCCACAAACCTCCTCATACATTTAACAACTTGCAGAACTGAGCTCTTACCGCATTTTGTGACTTTTTCAAAATGGGCAGGTGAAAGCTTCCTAGTTACAATAAAGCAACTTATACATTCTTTGCTTTACGTAAGTAAACTCTTGCATCCAAGTTCCTTGCTAGTGTCTGGTTTTCTCTCATAATAACAAATACAGAGCTTTAAATATTCAACCATTTCTAGGATCATTCCCCCATCTCCTAAACAATGCAGTTAGATTACAATTACCTAAAAAATTCTAAGGGATAGATGGAAGCTAAATAGTCCCCAGATCCAATCCACCCAAAACTGGCCCTTCTCCCTAATCAGCCAGCTTCCCTTAGTCCAACTTCCATCCAGATCCCAGATGGGCTCTTATCTTCCTCCCACACTTGTGTTCCTCAGTTCTACAAGTGAGTCAGTCCAGCCCACCCCATCAGGCAGCTGTACTGTCGCCCAAAATCAGCTGTGCAGAGTGCTGCCACCAGCTTTCCTGCTTGACTCATATCTCTGTTTGGGTTCCATCTCTAAAGGCCAAAACCAGTGAGGACAGAACGTTGCACAATCAACAAGAGCTCTTACAGCATGTCTGGTGCTCAAATGATGGCAAATCTCTGGAGAGCACAGCTGACAGGGAAAAATCAGAGTGCCCTGAAGACCTTCTAAAATATTGTCCAACTCATTTTAGTTTGTTAGTGAATTCCAGTTCTCAGAAAAAGCAGTGAAATTATATAGAGATTTTCAGTGTTACAATATTAAAACTGATGTGGAGGTTTTCTCTCCTCCAACATGTGAAATAACCCCCCAAACAAAACCATGCATGAGTACAGCAGCAACGTGTGTCAGTTCAACTAGTAAGTACATCACTGAAAACAGAGGCAGGATTTCTGAAGCATAAGTGGTTGGATCATAGAATCCCTAAGGTTGTACAGGACCTCTAAGATCATCCAGTCCAACCATCAGACCAACACCACCATGCCTACTAAACCACGTCTTGAAGTGCCACATCTACATGTGTTTTGAACCCATCCAGGGATGGTGACTCCATCACTGCCCTGGGCAGCCTCTGCCAGTGCTTCACCACTCTTGCAGTGAAGAAATTTTTCCTAATATCCAGTCTAAACCTCCCTGAGTTTTAGACTTGAGTCCCTTCCCACTCAAAACTGAAGGGCAAGGCAAAGTTTGTATGCAAAGGTAGCTGATAACCAAAGAAGCTTCCATGCACTCAGTAAGCATTACCAGTATCCCATGACTCTCCAACTGGGCAAGAAGTGAGAAAAACCTCGAACTGCTGTGGGGCACTGGGCAACCTGCCCGACTCCTTCATCTTTTTTACATCAGAAACAACATCACACACAGTGAAGTGCAACAAGATTTCACTGGGACATGTACTCTACAACTGTAAAATGCATCAGGGGTTTTATCCACATAACTTCCCCTTCAAAAGAAGTAAAACAATAATAACAATAATTGTCACCACAGTGTGCTTCCCGCATAGTCATTTCTTTCCCTTCTAAACCCAGGAGGCTGGATGAGAACCGAAGCTGCTTGTGAAAAATACAGATGTTAATGAGAAACACAAAATCTCATCGCTGGTTTGGGTGCTGTCCCTGGCTTTGGGCACCTGATGAGTGTTACTCCATCCAGCACGGGGCTTTCGGGAAAGCCAAAGGCGCAGCGACCCGACATCGTGTCAGACCGTAAAGGCCACGAGTGCCTGTGAGTGTTACCGTCATTGCCCAGCTGCTCCGGCCAGGTGTGCTCAGCGCTGCGCAGCTAAACGGGTAGCGCGTCCGTGCCCGGCAGTGACAGCGCGCTGCTCCGCGCTTGTGCGAACCGCCGGGGCCGGGCCGGGCCGGGGCCGCGCCCCGCAGGTCGGGTCCGGCCGGGCAGGAGCCGCCCTGGCCGGGCGGGTCTCCGAGCCGCTCGACAGCACCCTGCAGCGCTCCGCCTGCTGGAGTAGGAGCGCCCCCGCCTGCCGGGGCTGCGCGCGGGTCTCGGCGCGCACTGCCACCTCCCTCGCCCCAGCCCCTCATTGAGCATGCGCACAGCGCCCCGGACCCCCCCCCGCGGGTTTCGTTCCGCGCGCAGCAGCGCTGGCCGCTGCGCGGCAGTGAGGCCGCGCTGCGATGGAGTGAGCGCTTTCTGCCCGCCCCGCCATGGAGCTGCGGAGATCCATCTCGGCCAGCGCGGGGGCCGAGCGGCCCGCGCGGCGCTACGGGGCGGTGGAGGAGACCGAGTGGAAGGCGGAGGCGCTGGGGAGAAGTGAGTGGGGCCGCGGGGCGGGGCGGGGCGGGCGGCGCTGCCGGGCTTCGGGGGCAGCGCGGGGGTGACCGGTTCGCCCTCCGAGGCTGCGCTTCCCGGAGGCTGTGCCGGAAAACGGGGGAGCGGTGCCAGGAACGGGGTAGCCGCTCCCTGGCGAGGGAGGGCCGAGTCCGCGCCGTTCCCACCGGTGCCGGTGCGGCACGGGCTGCTCGCTCACTCCGCGCTGCTGGTGGCGGAGCTCAGGTACAGCTTCTCATGAACAGTGGTACCTCCAAGGTGTTTCACATTTGAAAGGCACAGGTGACAACCTTGTTACTCCGTCTCGTTATCCCCGGCAGAGGGTACAGGAATGCAGCACGTAGGGCACTTGCTCAGTGGTTGCACTGCATCCCTGAACTCAAATCTTCTGTGGTGGAAGGGCTTTCTTGACATCATAATTTTCCAAAAAGCAACAATCGACGTAACCTTTCCACAGTGCTGATGGAAGAACAGTTAAAAGGATAAGCAGCTGCCAGTTCAAGTTATCTATTGGGACTTCGTCTCCTCCGAGATGTCAGTTACTGCCAATTCAGTAACGATGTTATTGGCAGAACTATTTTCTTTACCATCTAATGAGCCTCTAAACCGCTTCTGATTTTCCAGGTAATCACTGAAATCTCGAAAAGACTGTCACAAAAAGCTCTGTACTGATATAAAGAAAAATGTTTTCAAAGTTTCATCAAGTGTTTGATCAGGCTACCAGAGAGAAAGCTTTGCGTGTGTCTGTTGTGACACCTTAATCTTGGCTGATACCGGGGTTGCTGATGTTCTTGACTCATCACCCATCTTTTGCTGTGCATCAAGAAGTCTAACCTGGATGCCCTTTGACATTCCTTGGCTTTCCCACATCCTGGTAGCAGATTTTAGCCAGCATTTTTGCTGTGTTTAGACTTTTCACATACTGCTGTGTTTTGCAATTGTACTTCACCTCTAGCTTTAGTTTTTAATGGGTGTGTTATTGTCTACCACACGCTGATGATGCAGTTATAAGTCTCCCACTCCGATGTTTTGGTTGCAGTGTTGGTTTTGTTGCAGTGCCTGGCATAGGTTCAGGCCTGCGTAACTCCACACTTTCTAAAATGGAATTGATGTCTGCAATCACTTTTGACTAAGTTGGTTGAAGCAGATGCATGCAAGAGTTTTTCAGGTTGTCTGGCACAATACAGACATGTTCTTTTCTTGTTCTGATAAAACACCTCTGGTTTTGTTCCAGAGCTCAGGATCTGAGTGCAGTGCAGCACTTGTAATAATAACTGGTCGCTTGAGGTGACAGAAGGGTCACATCTTGCAAGCTTTGGACAAATGTTCATCTCTTTGGCAGAGAGCAACACGGAGACCCGATCTGCTCAAACGTATGTGCTGAGCACTGAGATTCCATCCAAGAACAGAGCTTGACCAGGTACTGGAATAGGCTGTTGGCAGGACTAGAACCAAGTGTCCAAGATGTCTGCGCCCTGGCTGTTCTGCTGAGCTGCCCTTCTATACACTAGATTCTGTTTAATATAAATGTTTCTCTATGTATAACAATTTAAATACAGACTAGGAAGTAATTTTGAGTTCAGGCATGGTCTGTTTTTTGAAAAGTAGAAAATTACTACATTAAGATTTTGCTATTTGAATAATTAATCTGTTTGCTCATAGGCTTCAGCTTCCTTAAAAGACTGTACAAAATGCTATTTATGGTACCTGTTTTAGATGATCCCTTCATATATTTCCTGTTTTGATACTAATACTGACTTCTGGTCACACTATTGCATTGATTAGAAATAAATAGATCTTCTTATTTCCTTTAATGCTCCCTTACAGCATAGGTCTGTAATTGCACAGCATGATGATGGTAGTCTCCACAAGGTCTGGGAAGAAGCTAAAAAAGCATCTTCCCCTTTTTTACTAATGTCAAAAATTAGCCTTTAGTATTTGCATATGGTTTTAAATATGAACTGCTGAGTAATAGTAACAAAAGCAGAAGCCTGTTACTGCATATGCATTTGCCCTTTTTTACTCTGATGATTTGTTTTGTCTTAATCAGGATCTCTTTGGAGGTAGAGCTTGTGTATCTGTACAACGCTTGGCAGGATGGAGTGCTGTTTCCTGGTCATTGCCTTTTAGTGTGACTATAGTCATTGCAAGAGAATCCTGATTATGTCCATTACAGAAAGAGTGTCATAGAAGTTAGGTAGTTTCTGTTTAATTTGTTAAAGGGAAAGGGAGCTCTGTGCTAACTTCTCTCTCTGTGGGGTGGAAAGCATTGCTGGTTGTTGGTTGTAACCAAAGATGAGTTACTTCAAACCAATGAAATGGAACATGCACATTTCTATTCTACAACAGCCTCTTTCAGCCAGATTGTCATTGGAGTTAAGCTGGTTCATAGTAGCTGAGGATTTGGTGCTCTGCAACCTGAGGATGTGAATTTGCATGCAAAATACAAGGCAGATTGTTTAAAGGTGTATCTTTAATGAGACATTGAAGCCTTTCTGTTCACATACAGGAGGGAATTTCCAAGGAGTAGGGAAAATTAAGTACGATCATTTACTATGCACAGAGAAATTCGTGCATTTTCTAATGCATGGATGTAAACATAGGCTTACAAATTGTCAAACTTGTATAATATTAAAGTGGTTACAGCCTTCTCAGCAAATGATCTTTACAACATAGTCTGGGGGAATCTGCGCTGGAGCAGAGCACTTGAGCATTTTGGTCAGTCCTCATTACCAAGTGCGCAGTTTCATTTAGAATCATCTGTCTTACCATCAGCAGGGAGTCATAATGCCCTGATTAAATAACTGCATGCCACAGCAGGGAAATAGTCACAAAGAAACAAAGCGGTTCTCCACCGTCCTTCTGAATATTGCACTTCTCAGATTCACTTCTGCTGATGTTTTCCTTCATCTTTCAGTTTGTATGAAGTCTGGAACTAAATGCAAAATTTATGGTGAATGCCTCTGCTTCAGTCAGGAAGCAGAAATGCTAGAAAACTGCAAAGGTTATGTTTTGATGCAGTTTAGTGCACCCTGAAATTTGCTTATTGTTTTTGTTTCAGTGATAACTCAGAAAGGATTTCTGTAAAGGACTGAGGTTTCTTTCTACAAAACAATTGTAAAATTCACCTGCTTCAATGGCAGTCAGATGGCTCTAAAACACAGTTTCGTGTTTCCACAAGTCACTGGTGATTTTTGGCTAGCAGTATGGATGTACAATTTATCTGCATTTTCACTGCATATCCACTTTTACACATACTACGTCCTGCAAAATAGTTCTTAAATATAGGACCTACCACTTAATAATCTGCACCAGGTCATTCCTGCATCATCTGTAACTCATAAAGGTTTTGGTTTACTTCACAAAGAGCCAGCGTAGTGATGTACAGAGTGAGACTAATCTATACATCATCTCATCTTTTTAATTCCTCCTCCCTGAGCTGAGTGCTCCAAGCAGCTATTGAGAGAGAGGGAAAAGGAAAATGGAGAACTGGAAATATTTCAGTGCCTCGAAGTGTATTCCTTGTGTAAAATATTGGTCCATAGTGGGAAAACTGTGACCCTTAGAGCAGCTTCTTCCAGATGCTGCTTCACATTGGTCTCACAAGTCCGTAGAAATCTGTAGCACAGATCCCCGTAGAAATGTGCTTTCCTGTCTGTTGGCAGAAATAAAATCAGTTAAGGGGCTACCCTTGTCCCCAGAGCGTCCTTATCATTTTACATGAGTTTGCCTTTTCTTCATTTTACCGTCTAGCTGTGGGCTATGTGCGTACAAGGTTTTACAATGAAAAATGCAGCTAATTTACTCCCTAACTTGTCCCATATTCTGAACATGATTGTCTCTTGTCAGTACTTTGTATCCTACAAAGTCCAACCTGGCCTCCAAAAGACAGACGAATGAGAAATACAACAACCAAATCCACCCCAATTCAAAGCCTAAGAGGCTGAGTGTGGCAGGAGCCTGACTGATTCTGGACAGGGGCTACCATGCAAAAACCATGTTGGTTATTATGGATCAGGACTTTACTCTTGCACATCTACTCAAAAATGTCAGCAAAGACATTTCTCTCTGCTGAGATACTTGTACATCAGAGGGTTAATGACTTCCAGAATCTCTGTGCCCAGCTGTGTGCACCAAGCAGGAAACGAACGATTACTGTGTAATGCAGTGTTTATATTCAAACCAGTGCCAGCCAATAATTGTTGGAAAAATTATAGATGAGGCTGAAGTGTCGTGTTTAGGACTGTTGCTCATGAATTTTCCTGTTTCCTTGAAAGATCTTTTACAGAAAAATGCGCTAGACCTGGAAAGTAGGACAGTGTGAGATCCACGCCCTATCCCTGCTGCTGGTAGCCTGTGGGATTATGGACTGCATCTGTATAATTTTTTTTACTATGTCGGATAATTGGTTCCTTAGTTGCATACCATGTTTTCATGTGAGCGTGTGTGTGTCTGTCTGTCTCAAGGGTTTGTTATAAAACAGGATTAAAAACTTACGTTCAGGCTTGGGCTTGTTTTGCAAAATACTGTGTGTCATGCACAAAGTTTATAGAGTTTTCTTGTAGTTATTGAGCACAATAAAAGGTTGGAACTCAGCACTCCATAATCCCAATCCCAAAGTGCTTTTCCTCTGTAGCTGAATATGTTCCATTTTCATAGAAGTCTTACTTAGTAAAACAGTTCTAGAGAGTCAGTAAGTCAGTAATGCTAATTTATTTCCATGAAACATGTTCTGCTCTCTAACTCCATAAAAGGCATGGTATAAATGCATTCAGAGTTCGAAGATGAAAAATGTATGCTTGGAGGGCAAACTATGAGAAATCAGCAGGAGCACCCTTGGATAATTATGTTCGTTGCCTTTCAGCATCAGCAGTGAAACATTAATTATCAACATTTTTTCAGTTCATAAAGGACAAAATTTTTGAGAAAATAATTTCAGAAGAATTTGTCATTAAATGAGGATGAATGGTTTTCAGTCAGACAGTCGGCTCCTTGCAAAAGCCTAATGATTGCAAACACTGCCAAACTGCAAGCAGTAATTTGTTATTGTAAGAACGTCAGCAGTGTTTAAGGATCTTTTTATTGCTCTGAACCCTTCTCCCACCCAAACCTTTCTTGATTAGGGATTTAAGAGTTTTTGTACAGACGCAACTGTTTTTTTATATACTGATAAAATTGGAACAAAAGATCCTCATTGTAGAGTGGTTTAATGGGTTCTGTTAATTTCTTGGAGAAAGCAACTCCAAAACCAGAAAAAGAATCAACAGTTGGCTCTGCCATCCGGGCCCTTTCACTACATGCAGCAAAATAGGTTTTGGAATGATAGGATTGAAGCCAAATGAGCAAGACAGTAACCTGGAAATGACAGGGAAGCGTAACTGACACTTTCTTAGTTACAAATACAAAATACAGTCCTAACTGCATTGATACAAATGGAAAGTTCCTCACTGATGTCAGTAAAAGCAAACTGGGCTTTGTGCCTTTGTCTCCTGGAGCCCAGTTCACCTTGATTCACTTTAGAGAACTCTGGTGGGGTTTGGGGGCTGTGTCCCTCCCATGAGGATAGCTCTAGGCATCTGTGTGAGGGTGCCCTGTGAGCGTGGTCTCTCTGCCCTCACTTCTCCTGGGCATGTCCTGTAGAGCCTTGGCACCCAGCAACGAGCATTCGGTCCCGGCCATGTGCACTGGCACAGGCAACGCCATTTCAGCTTTCTTGTCTCTGGGCCGGGAAGCATCTGCTGATACAGTGGAGCCCCTACTGTGAGTGGCTGTTCCTCAGGCTGTCCTGTGTCACAGGAGAGCCCCTGCTCTCTTATCTGTGGTTTCTCTCCTCTCATCTTCTACCAGGGATTCCCATACTCCTTCCTCTGGGCGCTGTGCTGACGAGGGACTGAAAGTGCTGCAGTTTGGCAGACTATAAGACAGAGATGTTTTTCTTCAAGCTGGTACTTGGCTGTAGCACAGAGGATGTGGGATGTGATAATGAAGGGCGCAGCCATGGAGTTTTGAAAGTCGGTAAAGGCAGAAACCATTTGCCTCTGCCTTGGTAAGGTGTGAAACATTCTGTGACTACAGAATTTCTTTCCTTCTCTCGTCCAAGGAGAAAGTGACAGCCAGCTGTCTGTTCGTTTCAGCGATGCAGGTTAAGACTCTGCCAAATTGCCTTTGTTTCCTCGCCCCTGACTGGGAGGCTTCAGTTCAGCCTCGCATCAGCCCAATGCCAGTTGTGAGGAAGAAAATATTAGCATATTTAAAGAAAACTGAATCAAAATTAAGTATGCAAAAGAAATTAACTTGATAAAAACAGAGGTTGCTAGAGAGTGACTCCACATCCACAGATGAAAGGCAAGTGCAAACCAGGTTTGTTTGCCAGCTCCCATCATTGTTTTCTGTAAGTTGAAGAGATGGAGGCCTGTGCAGTTCCACCTGCGCGCACACTAAGGAAGAACCAGCCAGTTTTGGCTCTGCTGTCTCTGGGAAATGCAGCTTTAGGGAGGCACACAGCTTCTGTGGCTCCCTGAGAGCACTGCGTGCCCTGTACATTGGAGAACAGGATCCCAGTGTGATTCTCTGGTGCCTGGCCTTCCACTGTATTGCTGGACCATACACATTGTACGCCCGTGGCCTTAGGAATAGCAACATTCATCCCCCTGGAAAATTACTTGTCTTTTCTCCTATGAGATGTGAAACTCCTTTTTTTTTTTTATCTTGGCTTCTGAGGAGTATCTTCTCAATATTAAATTACTTGCTGGAGTGGGAATGTGTTATGTGAACAAATTTCTTTACTGTCTGAAGCAATTCTCCATACAATATCACTTTGCCCTTTACTGGATTGGACTTGTGTGTCTATAATATTTATCCAGTGGTTTTAAGATTGCATTAAATGATCTACCAGCTGCTGGGGAGATGTTCAGAGCACTGTTAGAAAACTGTTTTATTAGAAAATCATGTCACAGAGTGGAGGGAGGGGGAAATAAACAAGCTTTCTGGAATGCAACTGGGTAATTTCAAAGAAGAATATTGTAAAAAGATGTGAAATTTAGAAATGTTAGTGGCCATTTTAGTATTATTTCACTTGCAATATATGCTACTCTTTATCAGTAGGTGCTTATAGGAGAAACCATAAAAGCGTATATTCCTGAAGAGGTTTTGCAAGACTTTTTGAAACTGAACATTTTGTTGACTCCTTTTCTCTGAAACAAAAAAATTAATGAAGATAGAAAAAGTCTTTTAAAATAGCAGAGAAACATGTAAAAATACCAAATTAAATAAGCTTTAAAAACCTGAACATTAGCTGCAGCTGGCACTGTTACAGCATTTGAAACTTAAGAGCCAAAGCTTTGTGGTGGTATTACCGGATCAGAATATCTCTACTGAGGAATAAAATGGAAAGTCACAGGCTGTTTCCTTTGACCACTGAGCCAAATGACAGAAGTAAATGATCAAGTAATTTACATTTCTTAATATTGCTTTTTAATTCTGCATCACGGAAGATGAATTGCTGAAGCATTAATTGCTTTCCTTGGAGTGTGGCTGAAAGCCACTCGTGCTCCAGATGGGCATGTGCATTGATTTCAGTGGGAGCCCCACACTGGGGAAGGTACCTACCACTGTCACGAACTGTGCCAGTTTCTATTTACAGACTTTTGATAGCCCTGGATCTTATGCAAGGCTGGGCATGGAAACCCCCTTCTGAGTCTTCCTGAATCCTGGTAGTCTTCCTGAGCCAGGCTGAAACAGGTTCTTGCAGATAAAGGTGTAACCTAGTGCCATTGAATAAAACTGACAATGAAGGCTTTTGGGTCAGACCTTCAATGGCAATTTTCTCTCATTTTTGTGTCCCGTTTTGGATACATTTTCTCGTAGGAACAGCTGTCAGACTGTATACACTGATAGCTTCACCACCAGGCTGCACATAGCTGTGTACTCTCCTCATTCTCTGAAGGACAACTGCTGTTTGAAGTGCACAGGGTTGTATTTTCAGTTTGTAACATGATGGGAAAAGGTGAAAGGAATATGCAAAACCCAATGGTAACTACATTGTCAGCATCATGATTTATTGAATGCAAATCAAGTTTTCATCTCAGACAGATTTATTTTGAAAAATAAAATACTATTTTAAGCAGTCAGTCTGTTGCCCTGTGCCCCTGTCCTGCCCTCCCCACTGCACCGACGTGAAGGCATTAAAGAACAGAGACTGAGAGCTGGATACTCCTGTACTGGCAGCTCCTGTCTCTTCTGCACTTGCTTTAAGATTATCAGAGAGTTGCTAAAAAAGATAGCCCCTGTTCTCAAAAATCAGACTTCCAGAAGCAGGAACTAATGAAGTTTGATTTCTGGATTTCTTTTGCTGTGTCTATGAGGTGCTGGGGTCACTGGAGAGAGGACAAAGGGACTGGTGGCTGTGGTGTGAGAGGCACCAAGGTACCTGGAGGCAGTCAGGGACCAGCACAGTCCTTTTGTTTCTGTGTTCCCAAAGTGAATGAAGCATTCAATAGAAATGTCACAGTGGTACTAGAATGGTAACTGGGGGAGGAGGGGAATATTAATGCCTGTTCAAGGCTTGGCTACATTTTATGGAATTATTTCCATGTACTTCTCTGGGTTCTGATGACAATGGGTGCCAGAGCTCTTGTGCTGGTGCTCCAGCAGCATTTTCCACTACATTCTATTCTTGTCTTTGCTATACAGACACGATGTGCTACAATCAATGACTGAGCCTATTTCATCCACTCTCCTTGATTCCTCCTCATCTCATAAATCTCATAAGATCTCTCTGCCTTATCTCATAAGTCTCATTCAAAGGAAGAAAACAACTCTGACTCAGACCTCAGTACTCCCACTCTAGGGTTTGTGTTTGCAAAACTGCAGTGATTTGAGGACTGGACAGGCCACACCTAATGCATGTAAAGCACTCTGAGCTTGTGTAGTCCAAATTGTGTCTGTTCAGCAGAGGTGTAATGCAAGCGTGCTTCAACTGCAGGCTGATTCCAAATCAGAAATAAAAGCATATACAAGAGCCAGTCAAAGCATTTTCTCGAGCATCTTCCTAGTTTTGTTTTATTGCAGTGATTTCATAATTGCTGCTGCCGAGTCTTTTCCTCAGTAATTTCTAAGAAATTTTATTGTGTTTGCTTTTTATGTAGAATAGTCTGGATGTAAAATCCCCTTGGTAATAATTTCTTACAGTGAAGAAAACCATAGCACCTAATTTCATTTTTTAAAATTATGTGACTAGTGACACCAGAGTAAATCTAAACTATTTTAATGCTGGAAAGGTGTTACACCACTATGTTGTAAGCAAGAAAAAAATGTCTCACTTCTATGGGACATATATAGGTATTTACATCAAAGAGAAAATTGTCCTTGCAGCACGTTTTCATTCACTCTGCAGAAGGGAGAAGAGATGTTTCTTAGAATTCAAATCACTTGTGTGTTTACAAGGAGGCCATCCACTGTCCTTCAGTAAAATAAACAAAGTAAACTATGTAAAGAGCAGGAAACAGAACCTCTTCTCATAGAATATCCTTTTAATAATTTCTTGAGGCTTCTTTATTCTAGAATGCTTGAAAGGCAAAATATCCCAGCTAGAAAACATTTTGTATCTGCTAGAACAGATGATCAGAATTCTCTTTGGTTTTTTAGATACTATGGAAGATGCTGTTCTGTGAACAGCAGGAAGAGTTGTCTGTTCGCTCTTCGAGCAGAATGGGTAACAGTGACGTTTCTGCAGGGTGTAACCAGGGTGATACCAGACATTGGCCAAGATAAGAGCGGTGTTTGTTGATTGGTCAGATAAAAGAAGAGGCAGCATGGGAGATGGTCACTGTGAGATGTGTGTCTTTCTCCATGAAACAATATTGCAAATGTGCTGAGAATTGTGCCAACAGATGCAAATAAAATAACATGAACTGTTCACAGCAGTGCTTGAGTATTAGTTGATACCCCAGCCTGCACCAACACAAATTTGGTCTGAGATGATCAATTCAGAAGAAAAGTCAATAAAAATGATACTCATCACCAAAGGTTTACTTAAACTCGAGGTGATTAACTTTGCATAGTGGCTTCTCAGGAAATAATTTAAAGAAATGTATATTTTTTTGTTACAATTAAATTCCCATTAAAAATGAGAATTTGTAAACAGAAATTAAAATTGCAAACAAAAGGTAAATTTGTTACATTATCCAGTAGAATTTATGTGACACATCCTACCGAATTGTGATTTATTAGTCTGCTAATAGCAACCTATATGAACAGCGGTCTGAGACGAGTTATAGTGAGTGTGTCTATTTGTCTGTTTTGTCTATTTAGTCTTCCTGAATAGCGTTACTATTATCTTCTTTGCTAGATGCAAGAAGTTTTCATATAGCAACAAGGGAGATGTAAACACCTAATGAAATAGGAAAATCTCATTGTAAAGCCGAAGAATTAAATAGGAAAGATTACCTGAGGGGCAAAGTAGAAGAAATAAAGGAAGCAATTTAGCGTAATTCATTTTGTAAACCCAACATTTCATACTGGTGACATCCTGATATTTTACTGAATGACAGATGGGTTTCTAGCTCTTTTTGGGTTTCTGTTTGATTCATATATAGGGAGTTTTCACCTAAGAAACACTGGAGCCTGGTCTGTTGGATTTGTGGTGGCTGGTTCTCAGATGTGTATGTTCAGCATTTGTCAAAGATCTACACTTCAGGATTCGTAATGTGGAGATGAACTGAGATCAGACTCTGGGTTCAGGTGAAAAAAACTTAAATTTATGAGACCTCCCCTAATAAGAAAGCTGGAGTTTCATATGAGAGACCTCCAACTTTGCAGCAGGTATTTGTATCATAATCACGGATTTTTGCAAAACAGGGATAATGCTCTTTCAGGTTTGAGAGGATGAGGTCACATGTTACCTTGGTACTGAGAATTTCTATGGGCAGCATTTTAAATGGGACACACTCCTAGGCTGGGTACATAATTAAGAAAACCTTCTCTGAGGCTGCAATATATGATACAGCTGTGACTGTGATAAGAGTCAGCCCTTTGTTCAAGAAAGTAAGCAGCTCCCTTTCCATCCCAAAGCTGCTCAAATCTTGGTTTTAAGCTGCCTGTGGATAAAGCACAGCAAATTAGGGGCCTGTATCTTCCCCAAAACAGGCGGGTGGGAAGGGATGAGGAACTGGCAGAGCTCTTATTGTGCCCAGATGAGCTAAATTGCTGGGGTTTCTGCAAGCAGCGCTTACCTGAGCACTGGAACAAAATCATGCAAGATTAGATAATTTATTTATTTATCCGTGCATAGGGAGAGAGAGAAAACAGAGAACAGAACATTAGGAGAAGCTTCTGGTTTTAGACCTGCTGGGATATTGAGGGCACTCTTCTATCAGCTTAGGTCAATAAGAGAATCACTGATATGAAATACATGGTGGCACATCTCCTAGAAAGAGGTGGTGGAAAAATACCACTCTTAGTTGCAGCAAGATAAATTAGGTTGCATAGTTTCAGACTGGCTTGTAATGTGGTCTGGGGAAAACTACTTTCACACCTCACCTAAAGCCACCACCCAAATGTGTGAAAAATCCTGTTGTCAGAGCATCTGCCAATAAACTAGAATTTATTTAAAATTGGAAATAACAGTGGGAAGTCTGAAAAATGTGTTTGCACAATTAAATTACAGTACTTTTTTAAGTCTGTCATAATTCTCTGCAGACCTAATTATCGGACAGCTCTTCTTTAAATCCCACTCAAAAGCACTTAATCCTTTTTTATACACAACAGAAATGGCTCGATGGGATACCACAGACTATTTTGCAAATGGACTATACTAGTCTTGAAGAAAGTTTGTGGCTCAGTTCAGGCACCGGGGATGCTGGAAACTGAAGCCTGGAATGGTCACACCAATCATGATGATGCCCTTCCAGTGTGCTGTAATTACTCTGAAAAATTTCTGTGTGTGAGCAAGTCGTTTTCCACTCTATTATTGTATTTGAGACACCAGCAAAGACGCTCTGTGCTGTTAGGTTTTTATGTTTGGTGTGTGATAGGAACTGTACAGAAATGATACTCTGCTGGGTGCTGAGCAGTCACTTGCAGACCAGCTTGCGTCTGAAGGCATGAGCCGTAGCGACCTTACCGCAGCCACCATAAGGAAAAAAACCTGCCAAATTTAGAATCTGGGTATTTGTTAGCCATCTCAACTCAGAGATGCATTTTGTATTAAAACAGAGGATTTGGGTTCAGCTGAGGGGAGAATCACATGTGAACCCACAAATAATGTCTCTGGGGTTTCTTAATTCAATGGAACTTGAGTTTAAAAAGGATTTTATAAAAATACACTAATTCCAAACTCCCTTTGCTTTTCTCATGATTCTGTTTTACTCATTTTTATGCACTTACCCTCTAATGGGCTGAAGGGATGTGTACAACCTTGCTGTTGCTGACTGAAATGGAAAATTGTCTCGGGCATGCAAATTGCTTAAACAGAGTCTTGAAATCAACTTCAAAGTAGCATGGTTGAGTCCTGTAATTGGAGTGTCAAAGCCCCTAAAGGTTTTCAACACCCAATCTGTGCATGTCGTTAGGGTAACTTATGTTAGTGGATATACCTCAGCATGCCCTGAGTTTATTTACATCAGAAGCACTTCCTGCAAATTTCAGTCACGTTAAAAAAAGATCTGTATTTTTTGCTTAATATTTCAGTACAATCAAATCAGGCCTAGGGATTTTATGTTGTTATGGGAAGACTCTCACAGGAAGTTATGTTTATCTTATATTTTCAAAGAAACATTTAGTTCAATATTAAGTTCTGACTCTTCAGGCATTCATTGCTTCGAGTGCTGAAATTCTGTTTCCTGATCTGTATAGTTTGTATTAGCTTTTAAACTGCTGCTAGAGGGGGTGCTATTGAGGAAAAGTCCTCCTTCTCCCTCTAAAATTGGCTGTTTAAGGGACTGTTCCAGAGTATTGTAAGTCACAGATCAAAGATGATATAAAAATAGAGAAAGATAGTAGAACTCTCAGTAGCAGAAAAAACTACGTGTGAATCATGATGGTAGTGCTATGAAACAGCATCAAATCATACAAAGATTTACAGCTAGAAAGGAAATTATTCTAGTTACAAATAATTAGGTAGCAAATTGTCCTGTTGTACTGAGTCAGTTCCCTGCATAAGCAAATGGAAGAAAATGAAAGCAGAGCTGGTGCAGTGTCTTGAAGGGAAAGTTAACGTGACAGGATGGATCCATATTACTTCATACATGGAAAAGGAGCCTGGAATCTTTGTGTGGGCAGTGTCTGAATGCAGAGGACACTGGACCTCAAAAAGCTAAATCCTACCTTAAAGAGTAAAGCCACAGATAATGGTGAAATGAATCTTTTCTGCTTCCTCAGCCCACCCTCCTGCAACTGCAGACAATCACAACACCCGAGCTTTTGTCTGGTTTTCCCTCAGAAAGTGAGGCCAGACCCCCTAAAGATCCCTATGTTCTGCTCTTAGTTTACACCACCTTTGGCTCCTTTCCTCCAGTATCCTACTGGAAAGGCTGTTTCAGAATGCTGCTGCTTTGGGTGGTTACTTGTTTCCAGTCTAAGCTTATTCTTCACCCCTACTTAATTTTATACCAGCCGTTATTATTTAACATAAACAATCCTTATCCCTGTCGTTGATCCTTTCCTCTTAGCTAACCAAAATCTCCATCTTGGATGAGATCCACTCTTTTGACAGCATTAAAAGTCAGGAGAATGCTGAAATCTGAAAGCTTAAGTGCAAGCTAGAATTTATCATCCAAATACAGGATGGCAGTATGGATTTTAAGATACATTAACTCTGAATATCACATGAAGTCCTGTGCGTTGCATTGGATTTCTACAAGAACTCCACATTGGTTCAGATTTACAAGGTCTTTATTGTCAGAGAAGGATGAACAGCTATTGAGAGATGAGCTGTTTTTTCAGGGCATCATTACAACCAAAATGAAGTTGTCTCTGTACAGAGCAGTTTTAGACTAGAGAGATCTTTTTCCTGGGGGAAGTGTAAGATTAAAGGGTTGCATAATTAACCACTTAGGAAATTGGAACTGTCATAAATTGATAAAAGACAAAGCTAAGAATTATTACTGCTTATAAATTTCTGAGGATAGCAAACAAGACAACTTAACCGATGCTTTTTTTGAGAGGCACGATTTTTATAGATCTTATCATTACAAACTCGTGTTGATGTATATCTTTAAATAGGAAACAAGGAGCAGGAAATGGTCCCTAGATTAGAAAGTTGGAACCATTATTTAACCATAAAACTTCTAGTTAGCGAAGTGTGGAAGACTGTCCTTAATTAGCAATCACTTTTACTGCCTGAATGTCTGTTTCTGCTTGGGGATATGTAGTTGAATTAGAAAATTCAAAGCAGGATCTCTTTCAGGTTCAGTTTTTAAACCAACATTTCTCCATGCAATACTGCAGGAGCACTACATAAAAGACACAAAGCAATGAAGAATCTGATTTGGGCACTGAGCAAGTACCAGCACTTCATTACATCAGACGTGAAAGAAGTCACTGTGTGCAGTACTTTGAGTATGGTACCATAGAAACCAAAAGGACTTCGGGAGTTAGAGGAAGGAGTTAATATTCAATACTGTGAATCTGGCATTTGTATTTCAAGAGAAATGTTAGTGAGACCACAGTGTACAAAAGCCTGAAATAGAGAAGACTAGACTGCTGGCAACAGGCTTTTTGCAAAGGTAAAAAATGAAAAATAAAAGGTCAAAGCTTGGAGGCAAGAACAAGAAAGTACAGGATAAGCAACTGGAGGAATCTTTTTGTAACAAGAAGCTCTTAGATACAGAGCAGATAGGGCAGTGATTCTGAAGGTGCAGTGGGCAATTACACACAGTGCTTTTTATATTCTCTGCTTATATAATTTTAAAATTGGCTCATATGGTAGAGTGTGAGAGAGACACTTTTGAAGAGGAAATTCAGGTTGTAATATGTCTAAGAGTGTAAATCTAACCGTGATAATTAAAAAAGAGTATTCATGATGTGAACAAAATAATTGCTGATATTATAGTTGTGCTATTACACTCAGACCACAGCTGACTGTTTAAACAGAGCCATCTCCAGTCACAGCAAGTGATTTAATATATCTTGGAAGGAAATGAAATGGCAAACAGAATGATCTCTGGTGTTTTTTGAGTTTTTTTGTTACTATGTGGTGGTTCAGAGACTCATTTAAATTCTGTTGAATTTAAAAAATTCTGAATGTCAGTTCTGCCTTACTATTTTGCTGTTTTTTCCCTACACATTGAACAAAGGCTAGCACATACAGCCCGGCTCCACAAAATTCACGAGGCTGTTAGTCAGTTTTAAAGAATACCAACAGAGTTCTACAGATTTCTGAAAAGCCAAGTCTGAACTTCCAGGACTTTTTCAAATTTATTCTTCTCCTTCAAAGGCAAAAAATAGCAGCATGCCCGGCTGGGCCAGTTATGAGACACATGCCAAAAAAAGGGAAAAAAATAGGCTGAAGGGAAAGACTCCTGTTGACTTCAGAGAGCCTTGGATTAGGAGAAGGGACCTGCGGAGCTGATCTTCTCCACAAGGCAAATCCATGCTTTCCTGTCCCCTGAACCTGGCTGCTTTTTCCCCTGAAGAGTTTGTGTGGTGTAGGGCTTGCTGCTAAGATTTCTGCATAGAGGAAAACTCCAGTTTTGTTTTGTGTATAATTTTCAAGTTATTTATATTGTGCTGATCGGACTTGTTCATAGATGGCAGAAAATACATATAACAGATCCAAGCTGTGCATAAAACTGCAAATACTCATTATAAGTCATGTTAGCCTATTATTAGAAAAGAGGAAGGAGTAATTTCATATATTACAAAAACAGATTATCTTTGATATACAGTGTTGAATACTAAACAAGACTGAGAGGTGTTCAAATACTGAATAAGAAGCAGATGCATAGAGCAAAAATAATCATAGCATCGATCTATGACCTCTTCCAAAGGTTGATTAATTTGACAAATTAATTCAACAAATAAATTCAGCAAAATTTGAAACAAAGCCCTCCAAAATCACTGTATTTGCCATATAATAAATATGCTTGTGCCTTTTCTAGTCTTTACTAATGCTGTTAGTATGTCCTAAAGTCAGAAGATTTTCATTTGATTACAAAAAAAATTTAATCTGTTTCCATAAGCAATCTGTGCAAAAGCAGCTACCATACTAAGGGATGATAGACTTTTTTATTCTCTCCAGCTGCAAAATAAAAATATCTTCACAACAGCTGGTGGTAGAACAGTGCTGCTCCCAGTGATTCTGACCATTACTATGAAAGCAAGATTTCTTTTCCTCCCACAAATGGCAAGCTTAAATGCATAATAATTCATTTTTATCATCTCAGAGAGACAGAACAGAATCACAGATTGTTTGTGTTGAAAAAGACATGTAAGATCATCAAGTCCAACTGTAAACCCAACACTGCCACGTCCACCACTAAACCCTGTCCCTAAGCACTGCAACTACATGACTTTTGAACACCTTCAGGGATGGTGACTCAACAGCTTCCCTGGGCAGCCTGTTCCAAATACTGATAGCCCTTTTGGTGAAGTGACTTTTCCTAACATCCAATCCGTAACTCCCCTGGTGCAAATTGAGGCTGTTTCCTCTTGTCCTATTGCTTGTTGCTCTCCTGTTGTGCATCCTGTCGCTGTCGTGGCTCTCTGCAGGTTGTACCAGAGTCTCTCTACAGACATGAATTTCTGATCTCTTGGCTGAGGAGCTGCTGGATGGGCTGCAAATGTGAACAAATTCCTCTAGTCTAGCAGTTCATCTCAGAACAGAAGTGATCTTTATGCAGCATGACACGGAGCTGAGGTGGTCACTATTTTGTATTTGTCTTTCAGCATAGATGCACCACAATTGCCCATGAGTCAGAAAAACTCCCTTTCTTTTTTTTTTCTTCTTCCCCAAATGACTGTTCAGAAACAGGGATCATAGAATCATCTGGTTGGAAAAGACCTCTTAGGTCATCAGGTCTAACTGTACCCGTCCCCTTACTAAAGTGTGTCTTTAAGAAACTTATCTACCCGCCTTTTAAACACCTCCAGGGATGGCGACTCAACCATCTCCCTGGGCAGCTGTGCCAGTGCCTGACGACCCTTTCAGTGAAGAAATTTTTCCTGATGTCTAATCTGAACCTCCCCTGGCGCAACTTATGGCCATTTCCTCTCTTCCTATCATCTGTCACTTGGGAGAAGAGACCAACACCCACCTCGCTACAACCTCTTTTCAGGGAGTTGTAGACAGTGATGAGGCCTCCCCTCAGACTCCTCTTCTCCAGGCTAAACAGCCCGAGGATATTTGGTGACTGTGACATTGCCTGAGATCCTGGTGTTTAATCAGCTTTCAGTGTGCATCTCTGGTT
This sequence comes from Dromococcyx pavoninus, assembly GCA_033558185.1. NCBI lineage: Eukaryota > Metazoa > Chordata > Aves > Cuculiformes > Neomorphidae > Dromococcyx > Dromococcyx pavoninus. The sequence continues at coordinate 126,394 of JAUMJL010001337.1, read as the reverse complement.
CCCTCCTGCCAACGGGGTTCCCTGGCTGCCTGTGGCAACGCCAGGCTGTAGGGGAATCGGTCTGCCCAAAGGTTTGCCTTGAGATGTGGAGCTTGTGAAAACACAACTTTGGGATTTCTGGGTGCCCTGCTGTCTGGCAAAAGTATTGGCGGCTTTGATGCCTACCTTAAGCCAGTGTTTCAGGGCTCCAAGGTTACCTCCTGTGCACACGGGAGCCGCTTTGCAGTTGAAACTTCTGCTTGCAGGGCTTTATGGAGAATTTAAATCTCCAGAACTGCAAGGCTGTTCTGGATTCTAATGCACTGATAGGAAAGCAGGCTCTTTATGCAGAGGCATTCTTTTTGAGTTCATAGTAAATGTACTGAATCCAAGGTGTCATCCCCTAAATGCTCTGAATGTCACTTCTCTGGCAAGTTGCAGCAAACTCAGTTTTGTCAGACAGTTTCTGGCTGCCGCTACTTGAAGGAACAAAGCACATATAGCCACTCGTGAAGAGTGTGTGCTCAGTTTGTTTCAGCCCAAACTGCATTTCATGAAATGTGATTTTAAGTCAATACCCAGTTTAACTGTACTAGTCTGCATTTAAACTGGAGCGAAAATATGCATAAATAGCTTCAGGTTTACATCTTCAGTCTCTCTCATTATGTGTAATAGCTTGATAATTTTATTCTATATAGTAATTATTTTCATGCTAATATATTTTTGTGCATGCAGTAATAATATTTTACTTGTTTCTTTGTCACTGAAATTATTCTAGAGGTTGCAGAGCAGAAAAAATAGTTTTATCTTGTCACTGGCTGTGACTAATCTCAGTGTTGGCTCCACTTTTGCTGATGAATTTTGGCTCATTACGAGAAACAGAGCTTAATAGCAATATGTACTAAAAAATAGTTGACTAATGCATGCAATAAAATTAAACCTTTCTTCTTTCTTTTATGAAAAGGTAAGAGACTTCTATGTGAATCTGTGCAGAATTGTGTCTCAAAGCACTAAAGGTATTATTCATCACTGGGACAGAGCTAGAGCTTTACTCAAAGGCTTAATATTAACATGAGGGTCTTTGGAATTTGTGGCCTCATAATTAATTGAACAGCTTTTTTTCTGATGCTTTTTGTCTTCTGATTTCTGTATAATCATGCTGAGTATATTTTGACCTCTCCGTTTTCCCCCTTTGGGTACCAAAACATGCAGGCAGTCTATTTTTCAGTCTCTAAATTCTTGTTCAAAATGAAGGCTAGGTATGATGAACCCTTGGAATAAGGTTTTCCAGAGGCCAGATTGCTCCCTCCCAAATCCACCTTCTATAAATTGGTTCCTTCTGCCTTCAGTGAGCACAGTTCATAACCCTGTTTCTTTGTGGATTAGAAGAGGTAATACATAAATTACAAAGAAATAGTCATAGCAGGACCCTGGCCTTAGTAGTTGCCAAGTAATTACTACAATGTGCTATTTGTCTCCTCAACTCATTTCAATGCCCTAGTGAGAAACACTCAGCCCCGTGAAGCATTAGGCCCTAAATAATTTCTGATCACGTCCTTGGCTCCTCTCTGATGGGTCTGGGCTTTAGCTGTTTCAAGCTGAGATGGAGGAATGGCATAAAGAATTACAAGAACTAAAAGTGGGGAATCTTCATCAGTTTACATTGCCTGCCCTTATGCCAAGATAGGATTCTTCAGAGTTGCAAATAATTGCTTTTGTAGCAGTTTATGGCCAAGCTTTCAAAGTTTGTAGTGATGTCAGTTAAGGAGCGGTAGGGTTGGGATTCGTTAGAGGCAGGATAGATTCTGACTAACAAAACGCGTGTCACTTTGGCTTAGGGATTCTTTCACTTCAAAATGGTTACATTGAAAGTCATGAGTGAAACAACAGAGAAACCACTCAACATAGCATTCAACTAGAGTATTCTTTACTACTTGCATTAATTACCTCGAGGTCAGATAGCTCTGTGATTAAATTTATGTGTTTAGACAGTTTGACTAGCTTAATTCCTTTTCTCTGCTTTCACACACAGATCAACTTGACATCATTTCAATGGCTGAAACAACAATGATGCCTGAGGAAATTGAGCTTGAGATGGCAAAGATCCAGAGACTTCGGGAAGTCTTAGTCAGAAGAGAATCAGAACTCAGGTTTATGTAAGTACCAATACTTCTGGGAAAACACTATGCAAAATTAATCAAAATATGAAAGAACTCTATTTAGAAGACTTTTACCGGCTTGTCATTTTAAAAGGAAGAAAGATAAAGTGCATCCCAGTTAGGTGAATGCTTTCAAAATGCCACTGGGAAATTATTTTTGTAGCTGCAGAGGAAATTACCTTTTTCATTCAGCATGATTTACAGAAGTCATAAAAGGGATCTATCAGTTACAAAAGGAAACTTTAGCAAAGTACATGTCTACAGAGCGTATTTTTATACCTGACTTCAGTCCTTTGTGGTAAGGATATTTGTCTGAAGAAAATATCAACAAGTAGAGGATTTGGAGCTTTTACAGACTAACCTGATTCAGGCTTTATTCCTCGCTTCATTAGTGGTTTTAGACAGTTCATGTCACAAGAGAGCACAGCGTTCTGGGTTAATAGCAGCCAAGATTTGACATTTGTTAAATGGAAGCCATTAAGTTATGAACACAAAACACATTTTGATGTGTAAATTAAATATCAATACTTCAAGAGAGATTTTGCAAAGCTGCCAAAAGGGTCAGGCATAGGAGCCCCACTGAAAGTTAATGAATATTCATCCAGTTCTGTTCGTTGGTCACTGAATTTAGAAGACCAGGACTTGTATTAATAAGGAGTATATTATTTTGAAGTCCCATCTGTGTGTGAGTACTTCAGGTCAGAAACTCCTTTGCTGACAGGCCAAGGACCTCAATAGATGTAAAACCTGATGAACCCAGACCTGTGGCGTTAGTGAAGCTGCAGTTGCTTAAAAAAACCTCACTTGCTGTTTTCTCCCTTTAAAATACGAAGATAGGACTGGTACTTTTGTCCTGACACCAGGAGATTAATTTCAGAGCCCTGACTTGCACTTGTGCCTTCAAACAGCACAAACATTTGGTTTTTTGAATATTATCCCAGAAGGAACCTTTAGAAATAAGGACTGGTAACAGTGGCACTGACCTTCAATAATGCTGTAGTGGTACAAAGAAAGGAAACAGGAAAGGGTTTGTCACACCTGCTCCTGGTAGGCAAATAGCTGCTTGGTAATTGCACATAAATTTAATCTGGAAGAGGCCTCACCCCTGAGCCCTGCACATCTCTTGACTTTTTCTCTATCAAACAAAGGCCTGAAATAAACTGTCCCAGTGAATAAGAGCTGTGGTGGACATCAGCTTGCCAGCCTTTTTCATGCTCTTATTCTGTTTGTTCTTGTGTCCAGGCTGTTCTTTTCATTCCCTGCGTGCTCACACTCATCACACCCTGTATTCTGTGTTGCCCAGCAAGTGTTTGAGTAAGGAATTGAGCACAGAGGTGCTTGCTTATTGAAAGGGAGTATGACTGATGTTGATACTGTGCAACAGTGCTCTTCCTGCATTAGATATGGTCCAGACACTCTGCCTGGAGCTACACAGGAGCGCTCTCCAGCCGCTTGCTGGCTGAATGAGGAAAGCTTGTATCACAGTATCACAGTATCATAAGGTTGGAAAGGACCTCTGAGATCATCAGGTCCAACCTATATCCCAACACTAACACCAACACTAACACCAACCATCATCTAAACCATGGCACTCAGTGCCTCATCCAGTCTCCCCTTAAACACCTCCAGGGTCGGCGACTCCACCACCTCCCTGGGCAGCGCATTCCAATGGCCAATCACCCTTTCAGTGAAGAACTTTTTCCTAACATCAAGCCTAAACTTTCCCTGACGAAGCTTGAGTCCATGCCCTCTAGTTCTGTCACTGGTCACCTGAGAGAAGAGACCAACCCCTGCCCGACTACAACCTCCTTTTAGGTAGTTGTAGAGAGCAATGAGGTCTCCCCTGAGCCTCCTCTTCTTTAGACTAAACAGCCCCAACTCCCTCAGTCGCTCCTCACAGGGCTTGTGCTCCAGCCCCTTCACCCATCTTCGTTGCCCTCCTCTGAACACATTCCAGTATCCTAACATCTTTCCCAAACTGGGGGGCCCAGAACTGTACACAATATTCAAGATGAGGCCTGACCAGTGCCGAGTACAGGGTGACGATAACTTCTCTGGTCCTGCTCGCCACACTATTCCTGACGCAGGCCAGAATGCCATTGGCCTTCTTGGCCACCTGGGCACACTGCTGGCTCATGTTGAGCTTCCTGTCTACCAGCACTCCCAGGTCCTTTTCTGCCTGACTACTCTCCAGCCACTCTGTCCCCAGTCTGTAGCTCTGCATGGGATTGTTGTGTCCAAAATGAAGTACCCGGCATTTGGACTTATTAAACGTCATCCCATTAGAATCAGCCCATCTCTCCAATCTGTCCAGGTCCCTCTGTAGGGCCATCCTACCCTCTAGCAGATCAACCCTTCCTCCCAGCTTGGTATCATCTGCAAACTTGCTGATGATGGAGTCAATCCCCTCAACCAGATCATCAATAAAGACATTAAACAGGACCAGACCCAACACTGATCCCTGAGGAACACCACTGGTGACCGGCCGCCAACTGGATGAGACACCATTCACCACCACTCTTTGGGCTCGGCCATCCAGCCAATTCCTAACCCAGCACAGAGTGCTCCCATCTAAGCCACGGGCTGCCAGCTTCCCTAGGAGTCTACTGTGGGAGACAGTGTCAAAGGCCTTGCTAAAGTCCAGGTATACCACATCCACAGCCTTCCTCTCATCCACCAGGCGAGTCACATGGTCATAAAAGGAGATCAGGTTGGTCAGGCAGGACCTACCCCTCCTAAACCCATGCTGGCTGGGCCTGATCTCTTGGCCGTTCTGCAGGTGCCGCATTATTTCACCCAGGATTATCTGCTCCATGATTTTACCCGGGACCGAGGTCAGGCTGACAGGTCTGTAATTACCTGGATCATCCTTACGGCCCTTCTTGTGGATGGGCGTCACATTGGCCAACTTCCAGTCTTCCGGGACCTCTCCGGTGAGCCAGGACTGTTGAAAGATGATGGAGAGCGGCTTAGCAAGCTCATCCGCCAGCTCTCTCATCACCCTAGGATGGATCCCATCTGGCCCTATAGACTTATGAGGGTCCAAGTGGCTCAGCAGGTCTCTAACTTCCTCCTCATGGATTGCAGGAGGGCCATATTTCACCCTGCCCCCATCAACCACTTCAGAGGGCCAACTGTCAAGCGAGCTGACATCCTTACTGTTGAAAACTGAGGCAAAGAAGGCATTAAGTACCTCAGCCTTCTCTGCATCTTTTGTTACTACATTTCCCCCCACATCCAACAAGGAGTGGAGGTCGCTGCCGCCCTTCTTTCTACCATTGATATATTTATAAAAACTCTTATTATTATCCTTAACAGAAGTGGCCAATTTGAGCTCCAGCTGGGCTTTTGCTTCCCTGATTTTCCTCCTACATGACTTAACAACATCTTTGAACATGACCTGGCTTACGTCCCCTTCTTTCCAACGACGATTCATCCTCTTTTTTTTACTTAGTTCCTTCAGAAGCTGCCTACTCATCCAGGCCGGCCGTCTGCCCCTACGACTCTTCTTACAACACATGGGGACAGCCCGCTCCTGTGCCTTCAAGATTTCATTCTTGAAGTGCATCCAGCCTTCCTGGACCCCCTTGCCACTAAGAACTATTTCCCAGGGTAAAAACTGAGCATCAAAGTCTCCACGAGGTTTCGCTCTAGGAATTAGCAAACCAGGCAGGTGGCAGAGGCAGCAAGTGTCAGAAGTGACCCCACATTTTTTGCCTTTCCTAAATTATGGAAAGCCAAGCTTGCTGCCGCAAGAGGAGCTGAGGTCTGTGCCGCTGCCACAGACCCTCTCATTCCTTCTGCAGCAGCAGGACAAGATGACCCCTTTTCCAGGGTTATGCAGCCTCTCTCACAAACGCCTCAGGAATTAGAACGTAATTCCCTTAATAGCTTTTAGAAGTCCAAGAAGTTCTCTATTTGACTTTATTAATGTAAAAAAATGTTTTTGTATTTTATTGCTGATGAGTTGTTTCCTGAAGTAAGGCGTTGCCAGTGTCCCAAGAGCAGAAGTCTATATGTAGATTATGAATTTTATTAATTGTTTTCTTCTTATAGGATTAGATTCCGTTATGATTGACCTGTACAACTGACTGCATGAAACTGAGATGCCTCAGACAGGTTTAAGGCAGGCTCGACTTTGAACATGTGGATGCTAAGTAGCAGTACCACACCTTTGCTCAGACCACTGAGCTCAAGACCAGCTTTAATGAGAACCAGATCTCTTTAGTTCTTGTATCTGCTTTAGCTTTTCTTTGTATTATAACAAAAGCATAAAACATATACAGTATTGGAGAAAATGAGTGGTATATTTGTATTCTGTTTTCCCCCTCACGCTTTTGGCATGAGTAGAAATTCTCTTGAGTTAAATTTGGCTTTTTTTAGTTCTCATAAAAGCACAAACATGATGAAATATTTCCATATTGCTTACACATCCAGCCACAGCTTAGATCTCTAGCTAGGTTTTAATAGTAAGGACTCATTCCTCTCACTGTCTCTCTGTGTGACTGATTTTTTTATTCACCTGTAGCAAGATCCTAAATCTAGGACAAAGTACATTTTAGCTATGCTGTAAAAAAAAAAAAGAAAGAAAATGATCTAGAGTGATTGTGCTTTGAGTGTATCACCAGCCTTAATGATGGCTCCCTCCTGTTAGGGGCATACAGCCTGTCAGCTTTGCTTACACACAGAGCACCTACCACAACTCTTCAAAGCACAAACACTGTATTTTAACAATATACATGCTAAAGAATAAGAAACAAAAAAACCTGCAAGCGACACCTGATGGAGATAAGAGCAGACTCTTCCCCTGTCAGAACAGTTCAGGTTTAATCCATGGAAGGACCTTGCTCTAAGACAGCTGATGGAAATTACTGTTTTCTTTGAAGAAGATGCACAAAGAAGATTGACGCGGAATAATAACAAAACTCACCTTGTTAATTTTTGACACAGCCCTTCAACAACATGTGTTGTCTTTAACTGTTACGTCGACATTTTGCCAAGACAAAAGCAGTAGCCATAAAATAAGGGCATTTGATTTGTCAGAGAACTGCTCCAGGTTAGCTTATCAGCCATTAAAAAAAAAGAAAACATGAACTCTAAATGAGTTCATGCAAAACAAATGCACAGCTTTCCTTGCTTTGAAAGTTAAGGCGTTGAGGCCTTATTTGTACTGTAGCAATACTGAACAAAATAACACCAATGACTAATGAAGTCTGTAGGATAACAAAAGGGGTAAAACGAAATACGCTGCTCTGACGTCACTATGCAAGTGTTACATTACAGTACTCACAGTTGGCAACACTTCAGCATCTAAATAAAGTCTTTGCTGAACGGTTCATCATCACTAAAAGCTGTAGAAGTGTCACCCTGTAGAGGTGAAAGAAGGAGTAGGGTGGTGAAGAAATAAAAGCCAGTTACTTAATCATCATCATTATTTCAAAGCAAGTTCAAAAACATTTGAGAATCAGGCAATAGGATTAAACTGAAAAATAAATGGATTTAATAGTATTAGTTAAAAGTTGGTACAGAGTAGGGTTCAAAAAACATACAAAACTGCATGTGGGGTTATTTTCTCATACATATCCAAGCAAGCTCTGTGTCTCATCTGTTAGCCTATGCCTATCAAACATATTATTAGTTCAACAGACCTAGCTTTTCAATTTTCAAAAGTAAAGTGAGGAAAATTTAAATTATATTTGAACAAACTTCACATACATTTCTGTGATTAAGTATTGAGTTAAAACATCAAAGCTTTTTTTTTTAGTTTATGTATTTTCCTCCACCTCTTTGCAACAGTCACACTGTGATTAAACAAGTTGCTTTGTGCTTTACTGCATGTTAAAATTACTCATAATTTTTGCTCTGGGCCATCCAGAAGGGGTTAAGTTCCTCAGGAAGAAATTTTCCACCTTTAGAAAGAGATTTGGATCCCCAGTCAGCAGCAGTAGCTCAGACCATACTGATGTCAATCACCAGATGAGAGAACTCACCTCCCTGACCACTGAATTTTTTTTGTTTGAAAAGCAAGGGAAGCAGCTGAACTGTTTTACTAAGTTAACAAATGACATGCTATATACCACAGTGAAATAATTAATCTTGCAATGTATACTTTAAAAGAGGGCAGCTTTCTGATTGTTTTTCTGTTCGTCGGTACAAAGAAATAAAGAAAGCAAAATTAGCTGAAGCTGTAGATTAACAGGTTATGATGTTTCTCAGACCTTGTTGCAAATTGCAAGTCAGACTTTGTGAGCCTTGGACTTCTGGAGGGCAGACTTCAAACTCTTTAGAAGGCTGCTTGATAAAGTCCAGTGGGAGATGGTTCTAAATGACAAAGGAGCCCAAGCGGGCTGGATGCTCCTCAAGAAGGAAGTTCTGGCGACGCAAGAGCAGGACATCCCTGTGTGCAGTAAAATGAATCAACGGGGAAAAAGGCCAGCTTGGCTTAACAGAGACCTCTGTGTTAGTCTAAGGAAAAAGAGGAAAATATAAGAGCTTTGTAAGAGGGGACAGGCTTCCCAGGAGGACTACAAGGAGCAGGTGAGATCATGTAGGCAAAAAATTAGAAGGGCTAAAGCCCAGCTGGAACTTCAACTGGCCCATTCGGTGAAAGACAATAAGAAATGTTTGTTTCAAGTATATTAATAGCAACAGGAGGACCAAGGAGAATCTCCCTCTTCTGCTGGATGCAAGGGGAGGTAGTAACAAAGGATGAGGACAAGGCAGAGGTACTTAACACCTTCTTTTCTTCGGTCTTTAATAGGAAGGTAAGATGTTCTCTGGGCTCCAAGCCTCCTGAGCCAGAAGACTGTGAAGACGAGCCCTCAATGTTCCAAGAAGACTTGGTTAGAGACCTGCTCGGCCAGTTAAACATCCACAAGTCTATGGGGCCAGATGGGATACACCCAAGGATATTAAGGGAGCTGGCAGTCAAATTAAAAAACAACCAAAATGGTGGGAGGAATTGTACCTTCACCACAAATTGAACATAGGGGCTGTAAGGACTACTTAACATTGATGATCTTGTTTACTTGGAATATACTGCCAATGATTTTTAAATTCCTGAAAATCTAGAGAGAAGAGCAGTGACCTTAGCTTTTGGGAGTTCCTTGAGGGCAGCAGGGAGCCAAACTGACAGTGAAGTATTTTAATTGGTGTCTTTCACATCTTCCCAGAATGAAGTCCCATCTACCTAATACAGAGAAAAGAATATCTTCTCTCATATGGAGATCTCTTTTGTAGAAACTCAGTGTTCTCTTCACTAGTTGAGGGTCTGGCCCCTAATCATTTGAGTACAGCAGTTCAATGTTGAATGTTTCTCACTAAGAAACAGTCATTTTCCTCATATACATTAGCACTCATTAATTAATATGACACCCTGACTGCATGAACATTAAATGGATAAGAGGCTGTGAGGCTTGCTTACACCCCAACGCATTTTAAATATTGGTTCTTCTGAGGGGATAGTATTTAAGATTGTTAATTGATAAAAGTAATTTCAGTACCATTTAGCATGATAGATCTCAAGAGTAAAACAGGCGTTGCTTGTGATCAGCATGAATAACATCGGGAGCCCAAGTAAGAGTAATCATCACTATAAATGTCTCTGCCTCCAGGCACCCCAAACAGATACAGCAGTGATCCCTGCACCAGCCCTGAGGCTGGCAGGCTGATCCTCCCAGTTAAAGTAAGCCTTACAGGACAGATGCATGGTGGGAGAGCAGGTCCTCATTGCAGGTGACAACAGCTCCTACACAAGGAAGAGAGGTCAGCAATAAAGATTATTATCAGAGGAATTTCACTGTCATATTTTGGGAGGAGAGCAGTAAAAAGGCAGCAGGAAGAGCTGAAGAGCTGTCAGCAGCACAGTGAAAGTAGTCGAGCAGGCAAGATGGAGTTATCCAAAGCACCAAATAATAAAAAAAAATCAACATGTTTTAATAATGTGAGCAAAGCAGCAGAAGGAGAGCTCCCTGCAGAGACCTCCGTTCCAGGCAGAGGAGGCAGGGAAAAATAAAAGCTCTTGGGTTGTGATTAAAATCCTGTTTGTGGCAGAAACACCTACTTTTTTCCACTCCTCAATTCAGTAATTTGCCTACATTATTCTTTGTGCACTCGCTCTCGCACACATGGTAATCTCTTGGGTTTTCTTTCTTGAAATACGTCTTTGACAGCCCCTGTTCTGGTAGCAGTTCAGGAGCTTGGGCGCCAGGCATCCACCTGTCAGGCACTGGATTATGAAACAAGGACCCAGATCTGTGGGCATGGATAGAGTTGGTGACATTAGAGTTGAAGAATGTACAATTAATCACAACAGCTGGTTTTTTGTATTCTTCAGACCTGAAGATCAAATAATGTATCTGCTTCTGCTGCCGCTTCCCAGACTCCTTGTCATTCTCACCGTTGCTCTTTTCCTTAGTGAAAGCTGTTGCTGCAGCATGTGCAATGGGGCACAGCTGTATTTTTCAGGACATGTACAACTGCCCATTCCAGAACATTTGGTGACATGAAATAAAGCAAGCAGAAGGCAACTGAAATAATCTGCGGGGCAGATGACCTACAGACAAATTGGATCCCTGCGAAACGAGTAATCAAGGGCTCATCAGGCATTCAGTGTTAAGTACCTTTTGCTGTCTCTTATAAGTTGGTGAACAAACAGTATCCCAAGGCTGATCTGCGTTTCAGGTTGGTGTGCAGGTCCCAGGCAAGGGACGGAATCGTGTATTTGGATGAGAAGTGGCCTGTCCCAGTCAGCACAGGATGGAGTCTGCATGTCTCTGACCATGTTTTTTATGTTTCTGCAGGATGGACGACATCCAGCTGTGCAAAGACATTATGAACCTTAAGAGCGAGCTGCAGAGTTTGGTAGCAATCCCAGGTAATGGCTAATTCCAACCCAATATGAGGACAATGCTGGGGTGATGCAGGGGTGGGAGTGGTGTCAGGAACACACTTCTGCCCCTAACAACCAAAGATCTCCCACAAGGTTGAGTTTCATCTCTTTCCTGTAGTCCTTATTTTTCCTTCACATTTTCCTTCCCAACTTTAATCTCCAAGCCTATTAATTTATTTTGATGCTGTATTTCACTGCTCCCTTGGCAGCAACCCTGCAAATATCACTCAAATAAGGTGCATGTTCCTTGGTTCTTGCACTCCCTTGGCAACCTCAAGGGAACCAAGTGGCATGGAGTTCGTCAGGTAGGAAAGACAGAGTGCTGAGATACCTGAGATAAAAGGAAGCAAGGAGAGGGATTTATAGTGGTCACTGAACATGACTATTTTTTTGCTAGGTATACCAGTTTATTGCAATACCTGTAGTTAAATCTGTCTTTCAAGAGTAAAGCAAAGCATGTTTCAAGAAAAAGCAAGGGGCAGCAGTCTGATTTGTGTTTTGCCTTAACTCCCTGCAAATCACTGCTTTAAATGCAGTTCTACAGCTCAAAACCTAAATTCTTGATTTAATGTGAAGCGTCTTCTCAGCTCATCAGAATTTTCACCTTCTTGAGGAAATACGTGGGTTGGGATTTGCCTCTGGCTTTCTCATCTCTGCTTCACTTGCTAGGTTTGAAGATTTCTCTTGAATACATTTGCTTTATAACCTTAAAACCACAGCTCTGTTATCCCTGAGTTTAGTCTGTGACGGGCACATCTTTCTTGTCACAAAAATGGTTGTTCACAGACAACCTCTGAATTACAGACTGGCCACTTAACAAGGACATGGATTAATTAGATTTTTTGAAGCACATGGAAAATGAACGCTTTCATTGATTTTTCCCACAATTTAAAATTGATGCTATTTGTGTGGATAAGCAGTTCACATACTTCACCAGAAAAATGTGTTGTAGTCAACAGCCAAAGTTGTCATGAAATATAGAGAAATGATTCCTCTTGGTGTGGCCTCATTTCCTCTGATGTCAAAGGGAGTTTGTACCATGGACAAAGTCCATGTACCATGTCCTGAGCTTTTTTCTTACCAGTGCTCTTCAAAAATTCAAAGCAGTGTCTTGCAGAGTAATTTAATATTAAAAGTAGGTGTGGTGAGCGCCGCAGTCTAGAGCCCATTAAGCCGATCAGGCACAGCAGCAGCAAGGGGATGAGAGACAAAAGGCAGTTGACTGGGGTGTGGTGACTTGGGTGTGAAGAACCATCAACATCAATCAGCAACTCATTCTTAGACGTCTGCAGTGCCCACCCATGCCCCACTCCCTAGAATCCAAAGGAATACTCTTTTCTCTGTTTTTGACCAGAAAAAGAAAAAACAAAGATGGAGAAACAACGAGAGGATGAACTGATTCAGAAGATCCATAGACTGGTACAGAAAAGAGATTTTCTTGTAGATGATGCAGAGGTGGAGAGATTACGGTAAGAACTAAAAGCAACTGAACTTATTAACAAGATTTCACAAGTCCAGCACTACACTGGAGACAAAATTTACATCAACATTAATGGGAGAGAACTGGTCCTTTAAAACAACTTCCCAAGTTAAAAGCCTCCTCCTGGTCTCGTAGGAAAAACATTCAGGCTAGATGACTGCAATTCTGTGGCTCCTTATCCCATTAATTCTTCTGTCATCTCGTGACTGTTGCAGAATGTGGTCTTTTACTTTCCTCTAGATAGTGGTTGGGCACTCACCATTGGAAAGAGAAGGATTTTTGCTGCTAGAAGATCCTCTGGACATGAGAAGTAGACATGAAATGGAATTCTACAATGGGTGTATTTGTAGACATCTGCCTTTTTTTATTTTAACAGACTACTAATGTGGTTTTGGTTTTGTTATTACTGTTCTCATGCTGCCATAGTGGAAAAAAAAGAGAATGCAATCACTAACACAGATCTACTTAACCTAAAGCACAAGCGAGTTCAGAGTGGTTTAATTTCAGTATCTTAGTCCAAATTTGCTGACAAAACTGTGGTCTTCCTCAAAAACTCATTTCTACCTGTTGCACTGAGATCCCAACACTCTACAGATGTTTTGCTGTGACTTTCTCTGTCTCGTTCAACAGTGAAAATTCAAAGCTCATCAATCTATTCATCCTAAATGACAGTATCTCTTCCAACACATTTCAATTTCTAAGCAAGCCAAAGCCAGGAGAGAAGGCTTTCCAGAGCCCTGCAGCTGATCAGAGGGGGCTGGACAGAGTCAGCAGCTGAACAGCAGCCTGAGCTGGCAATGCCCAACTCGTAGTTCAATGTGCAGATCACAGAATCCTCAGCAGCAGCCAGACAATATCGAAGCCTGTTGTCAGCTACTGGAAACATACTGCTGTGCACTGTGCAGATGTGGATACACTGGTGTCAGTTCACATCTGCAGTAAAACCTAAGTTTTTTCTTGAAAACTCTTTATAATAAAATATGCTTTGGCTCTAAACTGAGATAATCAGTGCACTTATTGTTCATGTTTAAATAATAAAATAGCAAAGAAACTAACATGGAAATACCATTAATGGATATAATCAAGGTTGATAACAATCTTTATTTGGGCCTAATGCTGTCATCTTCAGGCAGAGAAATATACTTTTGTTTTGGTAAACACGTACAGCAGAAGACGATGAGATCCAGTCCAAGTGGGCCTTTAAAAATAAGCAGTACAATCATAGCAATACGTGTCCACTGCTTTACTCTGTAGAGGAAGCATCATGAAACCCTGGTGAGGCCAACTTAAAATAGGTGATGTGTTAGGGTTTAAATCTGCAATAACAAATCCAACACCATCAGAAGCAACCTTGGGGAAAATTCTGTCATTGAATTCTACAAGAAGTTCATTATTGTTTTCATTTAGGCAAATATTTTGCTCTTTATAAACAGCAAAATTGTTTTTTAAAAGAACAAAGAAGTGAATTGTTTATTAGTGATTTGACCCCAGCTACTGTATTACTGTCCCATTTACAGAGAACACATTGTTATTTCTCACAGATTTATTTTCCTTTTTTCCACCAGAGAGAAAGAAGAAGACAAAGAGATGGCGGAATTCCTTCGAACCAAGTTAAAACCCTTAGACAAAGCAACACAATCTCCTACCAGTGAGTTCCTAAATATTAAGAAAAACAAGAGCAATAGGAAAAACTCCAGAGGTAACTGGACAGAAGAGCATTTTTGAAGGCTATGCCTAGCTTTTTGGCCTAGCTAGGTCACCCTGAAACTGGTAGCGTGTCAGCAGTTGGTGGCCACTTAGAATTCAGGTGCCCAACTACCCCTTAAAATTGAATCTGAGTCACCTATGGCCACTTTAAAATTGCTTTGTATGCTTTAAATATGCAAAGTATATTTAAATACACCTTACTACAACCTGCTTTTCTAAGCAACTGGATTTATTTTCCCAATCATTTTCCTACTTGGTTCCGCAAAAATAACTGGAAAAAAAACCCCTCAAGGTGTGCGTCGGGGTATCTGAAGCAAAGTTACTGCAGACATGGTGGAAACCAGAGGAACCACTGCAAACTTCCACAACTGCCCCAAATTTCTTACATCTTACCAGCAAAAATAGGCTTTTTGATCACCTCAGCCCAAGTCACTTACAGACAGAACAAACACTAATTCTTCAGAAACTGAGCAGATCACATGATTCCTTGGAAGCTTTTATCTGCAACTTTCAAACAGAACAGTCAGAGCACGAGCTGTACAGGTTAGATTGGTTCTGACCCATTTCAGGCTGAGCTCTTGGGCAGGGAGACCGTCGATAATCAAGTGAGAGCAGTACCCTTAGAAAGTCATTTTGCCCCACCAGCTGGAGAGGTTTGTATCAAACACATGCTGCCGTTTCACATGGATCAAGATCTCGCTGAAGAGTTTCCAGAGGAATGGGGAATGACTGTCAAGTTCAGTGTTGCTAGAGACATTTTTAAGGTGCAGCACTAAGTATGACTTATCTCCCTCATTAGTTTACTTCATATCATTGCTTTAAACACACTGCTAGAGACAAAAAAATTCTTTTCACCCTGAAAAATGAGAACCTACCTTTGTCTTGTTCTTCTAATTACAATGTCCAAGTTGGTGGAAGAATAAATTCTAGCAATACTTTTGTTCTTCATCTCCTTAGTTGCTGGGGTTTAAATACAGCTGACCCCACAGCTGTGAGCAGGGACACCTGGACTGAACAAGATGACCCTCCCGTCGAGGCATCTGGGTTCTTAGCCCCTCTTAACTTCCTCTCTCAAAGAGATAAGACTTCCTGAGCAGTTTGAATTCACATTCAAACTTGGTTACTACCAGTGTAGGATGTATTCTTCAAAGAGTTAAAAAAAAATCAGGGGTGGAGGGTGGGGCTTTAAACCAGAGGCAGGAAGGAATAGCTCCAGCTCTTGGTTTTAATGGTGTCCTGTTTTGAACATTGCAGGCAGCCCAGCAGAAAAGAAGGCAGAACCTCCTCCAAGCAAGCCAACCATTGCCAAGGCAGGATTGGCTATTATTAAAGATTGCTGTGGGGCCACACAGTGCAACATCATGTAGCTCTCGGCTCTCCACCATGTCTTGTCTTTTTACTTGTTTTCATTGAATGAAACTGTAGAATGAGGGAAGCGTCCTGCTAACAGAATCCAGAGCAACTGGTACAACAGCAACACATGGGATGTGCAATGGCAGGGTCTTCACTGTTGCATGGATCACTCAACACGCATGCCTAGAACCAAAAGAACTCTATATAGTGGCTGTGCAGTGACCAGAAGAGATCGTTGTAGAGTCAAACACACCCCGCTGAGAGAAGTGAGTGAAAAAGGTATATTTCATCCAGTAAGATGTAAAACAGTAGTTTTAATAGGCCATCACGTTGTAAGAGTTTGTTATACACATTTTTTCCCCTTGACAAAGAGCACTCAAATTGCTGAAATGACCCATTTTTGGCTACTTTTCAAAACAAAAGCCAGAAGTAGCAATGTTCTACATAGCGCAACTGAGCAATGAAGCAACGTTAGGGTAAGTGATGTTGCATACAAAATACTTATCAAACTGTGGTGATGTTCAACTACTCTGTGGAATTTCACTTCCAGTTCTTCCTAAAGAGTTAGGATCAGTGACAAGGATACTGCAAGTAGAGATAGCTTTTCATGTCCCATATGATTTCTGAAGTACTCAAGTCAAATGAATATTGCTTGCAACGAGGAAAATAAATCTCTGGTAAAGCTTTAGCAAGCACAGCTACAGTAATCTGCAAATAGGTGTTGTCCAAAGCTGTGTCATTTCTCTTTTAGATCTCCACCTCACATGGAGTCAGAACTGTTCACCCAGAATGTTTTGTCTGTTTTTAGGAGTTACACGCTGTATGAGATTACCCATCACTGGTAGGTTGCTGGGAGGAGAGTGGGAAACAAAAACAACGCTTATGAAAACTATTAATTGCATATTTCATGACCATAAGAAATATGAAGTAGCAAGTACAGGAAGACGGTAGCCACTCAAGACAAGTAAACAAATACATGTAAGTATTTGTGGTAGGAAGATCACACTGTACACTAGATGGGTTTAAAATTAAGGGAAATACAGAAAGACTTATCTGTGTTTCTCCATTAAACGTGTTCCTGGTCTCTATGCAGATTAAGCCGTGTGGAATCTAAATCTTTATATTAGCCGTCAGTAGCTGGTTTGTCTGTGTGATGGTATTCTATATTGTACTGTGATAAGTGTAAATAGCAAAATAAATGTACATGGATCTAATGTGAAACTCAGGCTTAGAAATAACAAACAGATAACAAAAAGTTCCTAAAATAATGTTTTTCAAGAGGAACTTCCATTTTGTGAAACCAGCTAAGTGAAGTGTGCGCTTATACAAAGGAACCATTGTTACAGGAAAGGAGAAAAAAGTTAAACAGCAGTTACCCCCTCCCTCCAAAAATATATTTTAGAGAAAGCATCTTAAGGTTCAAGGAGAGCAAGAGACACCATCTAAGGTCACTCAGACTATTGGTGTACAAATAAAACCTGAGTCCTGGCATCAGACTGAGTCAATGAAGAGGATTTGTAATTACAGAATAATTTGTTTCAGTATTGCAGACTCACTTGAGACAAAGAGCCCACATCACTAAGTTACTTAAGGTTTAAGGATCAAGGAGGAAAACCCAGAAGGTTTCCACTAAGACATGAAGAGCTCGATTTACTGGGACCAAAGACACCGGGAAGAGGACAAATACCCAGAAGCTGAGTAGTCATGTATAGTTGTTGCATGCTGGTCTATACAACATCACATGAAGCTCTGCAGCTGTTGGTGTCTACAGCATCTGGTGTGGGGTGGCCTCTGTAGAGCACCTGTGCACAGTAACAGAGTTCATGGGAAAGCTGCTTTTAAGGGAGAGCACACACTGGCGGGGGAGAAATATCCAGTGGCTTCTGTAAAATTCAACAGCCTCTTGAATTCACTGGTACCAAATTAAGACATCAGCATCTTAAAACAAAAGACATCATTAACAAAGGCAAATGGAAGTTTTGCTTCATTGCAATGAAGCACCAAACTTAAAGGCTTGGGAGGATCCACTGTTAAAACCAATTATTGTGGATGCGAGTAAGTAAAAGGTCCCAAAGAAGGACCTTCTGAAAGGCAAGAGGCAACTTGGGCATCTGTGTGTTTAAACCAGGATGTGCTGATGACCAGGTGATGCCCATGTGCTGCACAGGCTCCGCAGGCCCGTCAGAAGAGTGAAATCTGTAGAATGTAGGCTTGTAAGAAATTCATTCACAGGACATGGAACAGACATTTCTGGGCTGCAGCACTCAAGACTGGTCTACAGAGCCCCCTCCTTTAATTAAAATGAAAAGGAGAAGACAGAACAAGTGTGAATACATAACATTCCCACAGAGTTGGCACTGGTACCCAGTGCCCGAACCACAGCAGTGTTAATGAGAGTGAACTTCATTTTCAGAAGTTCTGGCTTGGCTCAGCTGAAAGATTTTCTTCGTGCGAGTTTGTCTTGTTTTTAATTAGCAAATGCTTCAGTTCTGGTTATATTTGGGTGGTTTTGAACAGCTTGCCTGCAGTGGTTTCTTTAGAAGGGGGTCAGTGATGCCACTTAGCATAAAGTCCTGAATTTTTTTTAGACTCTGAGGTCAGATTCTCAACTGTGTTCAACACTGGCTTAGAGTGTTGTCCATCCAGAACACAGCAGAGCCCCACTGGCTTACTTCAGAGATAATGGTTATAATTAAACAAACTTAATCCCTTAAGTGTGTAAAAATCTTGGTCCTTGTTTTTTAAAAAAAACAAAACTAAACCAGCGTTCTCAAGTACAAGGAGGGGCTTTGTACCTTCGCTGATTCCATGAACATAGGACGTTATGCAATCCCCACATGAAAATCAACAGAAAAGATCAGACAAGTATCTTCAGGGGACTCCATTGAGTAACCAGCATCATTCCAGAGCTGATTTTCAGATAATTTTTACTGTCTGCAAAGAGGGACTTTGGTTGACTGAAGCACCAAAAAGATCATCTGGAAGTCGTGGTTGTTGATCACTTCAGAACAAAGGCCAGGCATGAGAATGAGAAGAAAATTTTAAGATGATTTGACACACAGTTTCCTCTGAACTGGTAAACGAGGCTGTATTCAGGAAAGGATCTTGGGCTACTGAGAACAAGAAGTGTTGAAGTGCTACTTGTACCAGCAAATGGTTCTCTTGTACCTTCCCCACAGCCAACTGAATCTCTTCAGCAAAGGTAAACATATTCCCAAATAAAGTTAAACTGCTGTGTTACACCAAGTGTGTGTTTCTTCTTGTTACTGAAGGAAGTGAGTGGTTCTGGAGTAGTGTGGGATGCACTTACTGTGCTGCTACACTTTTCAGAAGAAATATGGTTATTCTGCAAGAAAGGAATCATTTGATAAGGTAGTGATGCTACTGAAATAAAAAAGGATTTTCTCATTAGAAAAAAAGTTTAACCTCCCATGACACTGCACAAATAAAAAATACACCAAAAAAGCTCATGCTCCTGGATGACTTTGAAATCTCACTGCAGCCCAGAGCACTGCACAGATTAAAAGACAGTTCCCAGCCCTACATGGAGGGGATAAAGGTCCCAACATGATGGCATCACCGGGGACCCCTCAGGGCCAGTTACCTGATACTGGTCCCAGCCCATGTGGTAAAGCTGCACCTAACAGAGCTGCAGGGTCCCTGTTAGAGCTCATGAAATAACTGCTGGTCTGTTCAGCACTCAATTTTATGGCTTGGCTTTTCACCAAAAATTGCTTCAGGTAAATGACACAGTTTAAGAAAGCTCAAAATCAGCAGAAATGATTGCAGCTAATTCCAGGTTTCTTGGAGCCAATTACCTCATCCCATCTACAGCAACAAAGCTGGGTTTCTTCCATACCCGTAGACATCACACACAACAGCTTTTCAGGCAGAATGCTGTTTTTATTACTTTGTAATCAAATAATTGAAAGGCTGAGACCTGGGCACTCGGTACGGCACAACAGTGCTGACAGCCCTGCACCACCTGACCTGGAGCACCTGTGGCTTTGTCACATCCCATACCTGAGCATCAGCTCAGCATCGTTGGATGCACCACGTACCAAGCCGAATAGCTTCTCAAGGTGAAACTAATAAATGTCAACTCTAAGTAAGGCTGCAATAGCTGTTGTTTCTCACCATCTTGCTTCCTGAGTTACTACTCATTTATTTCTGGCACAATGTCACAGCTCACAAATTGCTTTGCTTTTGAGCTGGCAAAGGCTGCTTTACAATCTCCTTAGACAAACATGACATTATTGACATCAATTTTAACATTTCAAAGTGAGACTAAAGCTCAGGAACCTTACCTCCTCCTGCTGTGTTTACACTCCTGTCTTCATTTTTCTCTTTAGACTGATAAACAGCACAGTTTCCTTCTAAAACAAACTCAGAACACGTAGGAAGAGCAGCAAGAGGCACCGAGTACATCTGCCAACAGCAGAAATGCAAAGACGGGGAAAACTCTCATTCTCCAGAAAAGCAGGCAGTGGACCTAGCATTTCTTTAGTCTTCACTATTCCCAAATTTAAGTTCTCTGCTCTGTCTGGATAGTTTACGTGACATAGCAAATTAAGGATTCTAGGACGGTTGTTTTTTTCAGGTCTTCAGACAAGGACAAGAGTTTTGCTTGCTTGAAAATTTTATTGACACAACTGTTTGGTCCCAATACACAAAACAGCACTTGAGCCACAAAAGAAAATGTCTAAATAAAGTAGACAGCCAAGAAAAGAACTTTCTTCTCCCTCCCACTCAAAGATAGTGCATAAACTGAGGGCTTCAGTGACTTTTTAAACAGTCATTAATCTGAAATAGTACATTTAATGGTTAAATTAAAGAATTTCATGGTTGTAATGCCTTTAAATCTGTAAGTCGCATAATTCATTTAACCCTTTGGATAAAAAAATATATTGCAATTCCATTAGCTATTTTGTTACACTATGAACCCAACTTCTCAAAAGTATTACTCTATTACTTTCAAACAGCAATTTCAGAATCACACATGAATCCAGAATAGATACACTGACCTCTATAAATGCAAAAATTTAGTTTTCTTTAGTATTCCAGATGACTTGTAACTGCATCTCGTGAAAAGGTAATTTCAGGTTGGTCTTTTCTCCAATGCATGCTCTTCCGAAACAGAGATCTATACTGGTCAGTGTTAGCTTTATCAAACTGAAGGTCAAAAGATGTTCTTGCATTTAACTCATTTCAAGCATCCCAAGACAGCTTACTTCTAAACTCCTCTAGAGCAGTAGGTCTGTAGAGGTTTACTAAGGACTCAAAATACTGTGCCATAATGCTCAGAAAAACTTCCAGGTGTTTCTCAGCATTCACAATGGCTACAAGGTCACTACTAGTAATATTTGCCTAAATTTAAAAGATTTAATAACAAAATCTGACTAGTAAAATCCTGTCTATAGCCATTATTCAGTAGCATTTCCTGTTGCTGCCTGCGAAATTAGAGCCCGTGTTCCATCTCTCGTCTGTAACAACAGAATCCACGCACAAGTATCCAGCTGGTCAGTGGAAAACCTCTAGTACAGGTTCTTCCAATGCTACAAGCAATTTATTTGCTGCCTGGCAAATACAACCCATTGTAAATGCCATGGTTACCCAGAAAGGGTATAAAGTCTCAGACACTGGACACTCCTGCCAACCAGAGCTAAGGTTGCCCACTGACTCAGCCTCTTCCCAGAGCCGGCCCTTCCAGCAGCCAACACAAGATGCCACAAATTGAAAAAAGCTTCCAACACTAGAAGTGAGTTTTAGATATAAAAACAGACACAGCTAAAAGACAGCACAAAGAATAAGCTTCCCATTTACCCAATGTACTTAAAAACAGAAAACAAGGTTAAGCAGAACAACCTTAGCATTTCCACATGTAGCTGGAACCTTCCTTACAAGTGGAAATTGCATCAATACCTTCTGTCGCAAAGTGTTTAATAAGATCTGCTCTTTTATCTGTAATTTATGCATTAAATGCATATATCAGAATCTTCCTAACTTCATTTCTAGACACAATAAAATGCGTGTCTGTATCTTAAACTCATAACACCAAAACAGTCTTTTCCTTAACCATATCCATGCAGACGGGAACCAAATATAAAAGGGAAGCTTAAAGCATCAGTGTCCTAGAAAGCTCCTAAATGGAACTGAAAGCTACAGAAAACATTTAAAACAAGCTCTACAAAAAAATCCACATAATCTTCTACAGACATCTTTAGACAAAAGAATTTCCAGTGCAGTTACAAGTCATCTGAAAGGTCAGAGAAAAATTTCTCCTCTGGAGTACGATCAGCTCACTCACTCTTGTCATTTCAGGTCAGTGAGTTAAAACTTCTCAACAGGCTTTTGAAAGACAGATCATGCATTTTATTAATACTGTCTGAAACACCAGTAAGCAACACCCTATAGGATACAGTATGCTACATGTATGGTCACACCACCGATGAGGCTTAAAGAAAATAAAATCTGTTCCACTTTAGTTGGATTAATGTTTTGCTTTTACTGAATACACATTTATGAAAAACTGTAAAATTTAAGAATAACTTAATGAATGCCAGTAATAGAAAAAATCTGCTCTGTTAACAGCTGTGTTCAGTGTAAGAGGAACAAAATCTTCACTGAATACATTAAATAGAAATTAATTCTTCTAGGCCTTTCATTAAAATACATAAGGGCTAGCAAATAGCTTTACTTTGTGCTAAGTCCACAGGTATTTGTCTTTCACACTAAAAAGAGAGTTAAAGCTTGGTTACAGGTGCAAGTGAAAAGTTTGCTGCCAATTTCACCTTGTTTTTGTGTTGCTTTTTGGCTGGGCTGTCCATTGCTTCCTTGGTTACTTGTGTTTCAGAGGACTGACAGGGAGGCACTGAAACATTTTCTGTGACATTTGGTACCACAGAACTAGAGGTCAATTCTTCTTGAGCTGTGGTAACAATTCTTTGTTTTTCTTCTTCTGTTAAAATCATTATCTCTAAAATAAATAAGACAACTCAATTTATTGATGCTCTGTTCTTGAAAAATAAGTAATATTTTGCCGATAATAGGTAATAAAATATTTAAAAAAGATCTCATCGGCCTGACTTGAAGCCAGAATGTATCATTTTCACCTCTGCAGCTGATGTGACGTTTGCTTCTGGCTCTGTTTGCACTATGTACTATTTTAGAAGGTTTAATTTAGTTCTCATGTGTTTAGTTTCCCAGGGCTCAGAAAAGCACTATGAAATTACTGTGGTGAAAAGGTTGCTACATGTTGGCAAAACTCAATTTTGGCAGAGGATTCACCCCAAATCACAATAAATTACCTACAGTCAGTACTCAAGAGTTTGATGAAAGCCACCTACGTTAGTGGCAAACACATCCCATACAGACTGATGTATGGAAATGGAACTTTATGTAATCCACCATTTGTTTGACACTTTATTATCCAAATTGTATGAGTTATCATCCATAAGCAATACAACACAGACAAGCAAACTCTTACCAGAGAGAGGTGCAGGGCGTTCCTCAAACTGAATGAGGTCTGCAGACTCCAGAACCACTGGATCAGGTCGCAGCTGTGGGGATGGCAGGCAGGAAGGAACTGGCTCACATAAGAGGTCCACGGGGGATGTATTTGTGAGGCAAAGAAGTTCTTGCTCCATTTGATTAGAAACTACAAAAATAAGGGAACATCTTTCAAAGTATCTGTAAACTGAAGGTGTCATTGTTTCAGAGCTGGTAAATGTGAAGTCCTCAGACATGACTGAGGATTTGAGAGCTATACTGCATTTGAAATAGTGATATCAAACTAATTTAGTTCATGCTAACTAACCTCAGATTCGTTCAAGAATTACTTTCCTGGAGCAAGAGCCTCTAACTCATTACAATACAGCAGACAACACAGTATCATGCTAAACCTTTTGCTTGTCTGGGTAAATACACCCCTATAGTAAAATCTGCTATTTGCCAAGCCTGAGCAATAGAAGAGCACCTGAGGAGACAAGTCCCACAAGAATAGCCTTCAACAGAGAAGGGCCAGTTACCAGACAACTCCCCTGCAGACATACCAATATCTTATCTACTATTTATGAATTCACCCATTTAGATATGAAAATTAAGCTGAAAGTTTCAAAATAAAGTGACTTGCCCTTATTGAAAGGAACAAGCCCAGACCTCTGAAATCATAACTCAAGAACCATTCCACAAATTCTCCAACCTGCAGGCAATAAAAGAATTAGAGGCCACAGCAACACATAAACTATGAGGTTGCTGTTTCCCACTTGTTTCTATTTGGAGACTGATTTATACCAACAGGCCTGCTATTATTTGCAAATAAGTAACAGCATAAGATAAACATTAGAACACCACAAAAGAGCACTATATTTGCATCAGAATACAGGAGACATTAGACATTCCTAGCAGAAGCCGCTACTGTCTTTTCTCATTAGTTTTATGCTTGTGGACTTCGGGTTTCCACTAAAATCCACAGGAAACAGTCCTCTAGCAGCCATATGAAGTCCAACACAAAAAAACCCCAAGGCTAACCCTACCTTATAAGCTCAGGAACCAAGAGTGTGAGGGGAGAGAGATGGTTCTAGAATATGTTCTAGCCTGTCACTGTGAGACAAGCTCACCTTGATCCCTTCAGGCATTTTCTTACCCTCTGTTTGGAAACGTCAGTGTGCAATGGTGAACCACAAGTTCACACTAAGTTTCTTGTGAAACTGAAGAAACCTGCAGTGGGAACTCTTCAACTATTGACTGATGCTTATAGTGATGAGACCCCAAAGATCAAGTTGGTGCTCCAAGGAACCCATTTTTTGTCAGCAGAAGATGTGAAAGCAAAAACAGATCTCAAGAGCCTTCCAGAAAATGGTCTGCAGGATTGCTTTGAGTATTGGCAGCACCTTATGCAGCCATGTCAGCTCAGAAGGAAACTGTTTAGAAAGTTATAGTGGCTGATTTTCTTTATTTGTTAAATAGTTATAGACACGGTCTCTTTTTTGTGTCAGACCTTGTACATACTCAGACAGCTGTGTTCAACAGATGCCCTGTCAAGGACACACACCTAACTGTACACTGGGAGAAGTTCAACAGCTGTGAGACCATAAAGCAGTTCTACAGAAGCTCAGACTAACTCACAGCTTTCCCCACAATGCTTTGATTACTCTACTTATTTCCCATAAGGCAATAAGTTTCTTACATCAATCAATTCTGCATTACCATTGCTAGGTGTTCCTAGACTTAGTTCCATTGATGAAGTGGATCCTGGGGTCTCCATAATATCTCCATTATTGTCAGCAAGTTGATTTCCATGATCATCCACATGATCAGCAGGGGCAAAACTAGGTGAGCTAAAACGAGCTACAAAAAGGCAAGTTCATTTGGTTCATTTACTCGAGTCATCTCTTATAAAAGAAAAGGAAACTAAGACACTGCCCAAAATTGAAATGGCTTACTTTTCATATCATTCTTTAATACCACAATTCTCTTATGGCCATGTCCTTTAATCCAGACTACCTACAGAGGAAAAAAAGCAGAATCAAAACTTCAGCACATACTAAGATCAAAGCCTAAAAACTGCTTACTCGCTGCCTCTCATGGAGCCTTGCACTGACATTACTTCTAAAAGCAAACTACATCACATTGCTAATCTGTACTGTGCTACTCAAGTAGAAGCTTTGTCTCAAAATAATTTACACCAAAGGCAAACTATAGGACTAGAAAGTGTACTAACAATATAGTAACAAAACTATGTTTAAACATGGGGGCACAAAATTTCATTTTGTCACTTTGCAGGAAGATTAATTCACTTAAAGGAAAGCTTATAGCCATGAACTGGGGCACAAAATTATCCTAGAGAACACTGGACATGGGGATGACAAGAAGATGCCACAATGACATCCCACTTCGTAGCATTTCTGCCAAGGTCCCACAAGTCTTCACTGCTAAAATGAATTATCTACTCTGATCAAAATGAAGATTCAGTACTGTACAGTTGTTCATTCAAAACAGAAATATGTTATTTCACTTGACAATGCCAAAGACGTTTCTGGCACAAGCAACAGTTCTTAATCAAAATTGGACTAAACCATGTAAAACCAGAAAATTTTATTTTTCTTACTACACAGTTCAGGTTTTTCAGAAGCTATTGAAAATATAATTGGTATAAGCCTCCTCGGAGAAGGCAATTTTAGTAATTCACACCAATTAACAGAAACCTCAGTTGTATAACTGTTTCTAATCCACGTAGAAATCTCAATGCAATTGTGTAAAACAATTCATACCTGTGGGATTGCTCCCAAGAGCTCTTCCAAGTTATTGCATCCATATGCTTTAGGTTGCAGCACTTCTCCTGTGTATTTGCTATATGCTGCTGGGAACTCATGAAGAAAAATTTGCTGATAATGGTAAGTGTGAAGTAAGGACCTTACATTCTTTGCGAACATATATAGATTTGTAAGCTTCACACACTCTTCTGCTGCGTCATTGGTAAAAACCTATTAGGAGAAGCAAAAAAAAAAAAAAAAGAATTTGAGAGCACACTCCCACATTCTGAAGTCACAGTGTTTTTTCAAAGGATGAAATACAAACCTCAACCAAGTAAGGTAGACTCTTCAGGAGTTCAGTTAAGGTCATAAATCCATATTCACATGGATTAAGTGAAGTACTATGGGTGGTTTCATAATGCTGTTTAAGCTGTTCAACAGAGAGAAAGGATGTTCCATCCCAGGACATCAACAAGACCAGCAACTGGGCAGTCAGAGTCCGCAGAGATTTTCTATTTATAAGCTGAATTTGCTTGCCAGACTCTGTGTCAACAACCTAGAAAAATGAATTGAGAATGAAGTTAAGGACAGTGAGAAGATGAATAAGAAGTCGTGATTTCCTGATAACTGTAGTAGTTATCAGGAAATAATTGCTTTTACATAATTAGAAGTCAGGTGGGAAAAAACTATTTGTATTGTTAGAGTACTACAATAAAATCTTTTACTTATTATTTTCTAAACAAGCATGAGTTTTCCCAGAGAAAGCTGAAAGGTTATAAAAGAACAAAGAGAACATTATAGGAGTACAGAAGTTACATATGAAATTCCTTTGGAATTCCTGTCGCCCTGCCCAACTGAATGAAATATTGTTTCTAAAGTACAGTATTAAGCACAGTGAGACCTGTAGTTTAAGACAGGCAATTCACTAAGGTAACATCACATACCTTTTAGAGGGACAGAGACAGAAGGTAGGTTAGAAGATTACCTTTACAACATGGCAAAGTTTCTGCATCAAAGCTGGGACTGAGCCAACGTCATAGTCGTGAAGACGCAGGGTGTACCCAAAGGTCCTGTTGTACTCTGGCAGCACGTCAGCCAGCAGCAGGCTGTTGTCCTTCTGAGAGCGCAGCAGTTTGACAAACTGCGCAGCAACGGCTTTGACCTGTTCCACCTCTGTGAGTGACAGAATTTTCTCTTCCCCACATTCCAATACCTACAAAACAGAAATCACACTGTTGAAATAGCTGGCCTAGTCTGTATGAAAAGTGTAATCTGCAACTAAAATTCAGTGCTTGCAGGCAATCATTTGCTATGTAGCAGGGCTCAGTTACCTCAAAAGACACCTGTGTAGCAAGCAAAAATATGTAATTTCTGAAATACAAAATAGGTAATGAAAGAGTTTTAAATTTTTTAAACTTTTTTTAAAGCAATTTTAACACAACTTTAATGAAACACAGCTCTAATTTTGATGCATTGAGTTTTGTAGAGGTAAACAAATTCAAGTTTTGTACATTAGATAACAAACTTCACCTGAATATGCTAAAAACCTCAGACTGTTTTGCCCAAACAGCTGTATCAAAGACTTTAATAAACAGCCATCCAACATTACAGGCACAGAGTTTATAACTCACACTAAAGTTAATGGGAAATATAACCCTGCTGAAATAGTTGTACAGGTCTCAGAAATGCTTCAGTACAGCTTAGGATTTTCAAGCTTACTTGTAAGACATCTGGTATGGCTTCAAAGAGTTCAAGTAGTTTTGTAAAACCATAGTAAGCAAGTTTGCACTGACGACCAAAGTGATGGTGATACGAAGGAATAAATTTATTAAAGGGCATTCGAAAATGAGGTTGATGGCGCAGTAAGTCTACTACTTCTTTAGAAAATTGTTTTGTTCTTTCAATTTCTTCTTGTGTACGTTCTAAAATTAAAAAAATAAAAAGCTATGTACAAATACACTTACAAAACAACATAAAGCTGGATAGAGCACTATATTTTATCACATCTCACACTAAGTCACTGTTTTCTTCCACTGCTGAAGACCTTCATTAAGTTTACATGTGAAAATATTAAATAGCCAAATATGTTGACATTTTTTCTGTGTGCAAACAACCCACACTCCAATCATTCCACAGAAACTAGCTACATTCAGAAGCAGTAACATTATTTTACGTGTTTTGCCACCTGCTTCCTGTCAGTTCCATTATGAGATTACCTAGAATGGCAAATTCCTTATTTGCTATAAGTTTATAACTCAGTTATGAAGGTAAACACAAAATTATCAAAAAAATCTAAGTCACTCTTATGTACTTAAGTAGGCACAGTTTTAAAGTTGTCAGGGAACAATTTATTTGCCCACAGTAAACAAAAAAGTACATAGACCTACCTCTTTTGGGAATACAAATTACCATTTCATTGTCTTGCTGTGACAAACAGATAGTGGTATCTGGAATTTCTGATATAATATCAGCCAGTTCACATACTCCATACTCAGTAACATCCCAGTCCTTTGAAAAACACCTGAAAGTTTTAGCAATTGTATAATACAAATATAAACACATGCTGTGTAGCCAACTAAAATGTGCAAGTTGAGAAAAAAGCCTCAAGTCCTAAAAAAGCATAATTTTCATATTGGCAATAATACTAGCATATGAAACAAAGGGTACAGTATTCTTAATTATCTATCTATTCTAACCAAAAAGACAGTTCACATGACACTGGAAGAGCAAGCTGTATGTACCAACCAGTGGATGCCTTGAACTAGTTGTGGTTAGTGACAATATAAAATAATATTTTTGAAGCTCCAACTGTCAATTATTTAAGAAAATGTAATTATGTTACACAGCTCCACATGGCTAAGCTTTCAGCCTACATTTGCTTAATAGTTATAGACATACAGTCCTCCTAAACAAGATTATGTCTTAACAGAAGGCAGAGACTGAAAACAGCAATATTACATAATACATTAAAAGATATTTTGCTCTCCCCACCTCCCCAACAGGACCCTCTCAGAAGCAAGAACACTTCACACATTGTTATTCAACAACTGCCAGAGCTGACTACAATGCAGATGTACATTCGGTAGATTCAGAATCAACCAATAATGTAAGCTTCCAATGTTGGCAAAAAGTGTGCATTCCCACAAAGGAGCTGTTGGCACATGCAGCACAGCAGCACACACAAAAGGCAGGACACACGTAGCAGCAATACACTGTAGTTTCCTCAAAGCACATTAAGTACTACTTTCTATCTCCATATTAAGGAAAGCATCATTCTTAGTTCTTCAACAAAATCCTATTCTTCACCACACTAGAACAGAATGTTCTTCCTGGCAACAGCAAGACAGGTATTAGTCCTTATTTTTGCACCACTGCTTGATCCAGTTCAAAACGTAACAGTGTCTACTGACAGTCTATTTATCTTGTATTCCCCTCTAAAGAAAGCCTAACACTAACTTTTCTCTTTATTGCTCATATTAATGTACCACAATCTGCCTGTTTAAATCCAACCCTGCAATCAGTCATGGCTTCAAAGAGAACTTAAAGACAACAGCTGATTTCAAGCTCCACTAAAATTAAATAAAACCTAGTGCTAAAGGAAGCAGTAAAGTAAAAGCTACCAGAGAGCTTGAAAGTTTTATTTTCATTAAAAGTTTGAACTTCCACATCACAAGAGAGTTGCCAGTTTTGTACAAAGATTTCAAGTGCCGACTTTTCTTGCACAAGGTTTTAAAACCACTGCCGACAGACATGTCCTACACAGTTGTTCTTGTTTCTTTGAAGATAACTTACCAGTGATAAGCCTGTAAGAACTCCCTCACAATAACTTGCTTACTGGCCTGGGATTTGAGAAGCTTCAGTAAGTCTTGAGTAAAGCGCTTCACTTGAGCTCTGTGCGTTAGAGTTAACAAGCGTTTGGAACCCATACCAAGAATCTGAAAGAAAGTTTTATTTGGTCACTCGTATCTAAGTATTTGTAAAAGATTTCACCAAGGGTGCTAGAAGCTGGTTCTAGCACAGATAAGCTAGAAATAAAGGATGTGATAGAGTCAAAGTTTGGAAAGGCAGCCTCATGAAGCCACCTACTTGCTGTACAGAGGGATGCGTCATCAAGAAATTAAGAAACACTTCCTCCATGAGTGCTGCTGCAATTGTTGCACATTTGTATTGGTTATTTGAAAACCAGTTGGTTGTAGAATTTTAGAATTAGTAAGCTAATATGACCGTAGTGTTTCTTTTTAGTAATGATTTCATGCAGAAATCTTTCAAGTAACAGGCTACACATCACAGCTGAACTAATAAGCACTCAGCACGTGCTGTGTTCTTACACTAAACAGTGCAAAGTCTTTTACCCAAGCACTAGCCACAGGCTAAAAGGAGCCTCAAAGTTTATTCCAGAGGCTTAGATTAAATTCAGAGTTAATCTTCCTACAAGTTGTTTTGGGAGGGCAGGGACAATAAAAACAACAATCCAGAAACACCTCAAATAACAGCACAATTACTCTCCAAGGTTCAGTCAAGTCTCTCTTTCAAGGTCTTGGCAACTGTATTGTATAACAGATGCTATACAACCACTGGTTCAGATAGTTGAAGATACAGGTATAATTCCAAGTTAAAAGGCACATTGCAATGTGACTCACCTGCAGTACGTGAGGAACTGCTTCTAGAAGCTCCATTAATTTAGAATACCCGTAGTCAGACACACGGCATTGCTTTGCAAAGTGGTGATGATACGTTGGGATGAATTTATTGACAGGAATGACACAGGACGGTTGGCTTTTAAGTAGATCTACAACTTCCCTACTGAACTGAATGAGCTGTGGATTGCCTACAGGGCTCTTAGAACGCAGAAGCCAAGGATCTGAAAAAAAATTATTCATAATTACTGAATCTTTCAGTAATTCTTTCACTAAACACTGCACTTAATCTATGACAGACTAGAGCACAGGAGAAAGGATTAAACATTCAAGCTAAAAGCTTATCTTCATAAAAACTTTAACAGTTATACAAGATGTTTACTTTATGCTACTCATTTTTTTTAAGCAGAAAGATTAGTTCAGAGAAAATATTTTAAGTTGAAATATTTACCTGTAGTAGGAGGTGGTGGTTTGTTATGTATCCATTTAATAACTTTAATGCCATTTTGTGCAGTGGCAATATTAACTCCAGGAACACAGGTAATCAGATGTTCTAAAGGAACACCACCCTGGCCTTCTGGCACGATTTCAAGATCATTGAACTCTGACATATAACAATCAGGAAAGCTTTGGAAGAAAAAAAGCTTCCATTATACACTAAAATACCACTATAACAATTGTTGTAAAAAGTATCATTATTTTGAGACACTTCCTGAGCAAAAGGGTTCTACAGCTTACTAAGACACTACAGAAGTCTTCATATAATGCACATTTTAAATAACTGTCTGACTTTGCTCAACAAGAAATCAAAAAGTAATAACTTCATAAGGCACCAATTTGCTATAAACAATAGCACCTTACACAAAAACTGGAGTTTTTATACAATAAGGAGTTTCAGATCATTACAACAACCACCAATAAAGTTTCAGATCCTTAACCTATCAGTCCTCACACTAAAACCCTCAATTAAAACACTTTACCTTAGTAAAGGCACAGTACCCTCGTGTGTCTGTAGAAGGCTGTGAACCTGGGGAGCAAACGTCTTCAGAGACAAAATCACAAAAGGAATTCTATAAGAATCTGGATCAAATTCATGCTCACTGAAAAACAAGAGGTTGAAGTTTATATACTCATTATGTTCACAGCTTTACATAGCACACCTCAGACATTATTTGCGTACAATGTACTGCTACCAGCTGACAATGCCACTCTGTACAGTCACAAGGAACTTCCATCTTTTCTTCTTCACAAAAATTACTATAACTAGAGCAGATCTCCAGAAGACAAGCAACACCTAGAAGACCACATTTTTATTATGATTCAAAACTTCACACTAAATCTTAGCAGCACAGGCAGTTAACAGTGAACATGTAATAACTGCTCTAGTAGCACAACCTGGCTGCTGTTGAATAAAACAAAAATCCTCATATTCCTTCAGGAAATCTTCAGCCAGGTATGAATCACTAAATGTAGCTGGGAGATAAAGAATTATCAGGTCCAGCTATAATCTCTCACATATATAACCTTCCCATATAACCAGAGAAAGGCAGTATACCTTTCAGGTTTTGCTCAAGAGGGATTCAGTTTCAGCAGCTGTGCTAGAGTACAATAATCTTGCCTGAACAGACTGATTCACAAGAACTGCCCAGAGAATTCACCCTGCCATCTCACTGTTTTCTGCCTGACTTCTTCTATAATCATATAAATAGCGACTGAGCACACTACATGAACATTTACACCTCAACTTTAATATACCTCTAAGTGTTAAATACTGTTCAATTATTTTGTAAGATTTCATAGTATTTTATACACAGCTTACATAAAGTCTTTATTCAGGCAATGCTGCTTACAAACAGGCTCGTGATATTCCAACTCCTCAAACACTATAGGACTACAGTTTGCTGATGAACCTTCGTGTGACTGTGAAGATCCCAGTGGACTTTGACGGGCTTGGCTGCTGGGTAAAAGGCACACCAGCCGTCCACCGCCTTGGTCACGGATTGCCACTGTATCTGTTAGTTTATATAAGTCTGATACAATTAACTTATGCCCAAATCTGAAAGAAAAATTTGAGATAAATAGACAAATGCAGTTAGAGAACGCAGTAACATGCATATCTTACTCATGAAACAGGAATATGCTGGAAACCACTCTAAGCAAAACGTTAAACCAACTAATCTATTTATCCCAAGGAAGAAAAATGAAGCAATACTGAAAGCATAACCCTCTTAAAGAGGTCAATATCAGCCATTGCCTCTGGACAGATGATACACTGCAACACCTAACAGAAACCCCATAACACTATACTGTTACTCTCTAATTCACCATCAATGATCACGAAACTGTTGCACAAAACTAAGTTCTTAAGGTATACCAGTATTATTAAAGAGTAGTGGTGAAACTATTAGAACACTATTAAACAGATATCGAGCCTCTTCAGATGCAACTTAAAACATAAGCAGTGTAAAAATGTTAAATAGAAAATTAGCTTGGTTATATTTAACAAGATCAGATTCTTCTTAGAAGTATTAAACAAAACAACAGAAAACTTACCGTTTTTCATAGATTTCTGCGAATTTGAACACAGGCAGACAACAAGCAGGTGCATCCTGCAGAATGGACATCGTTTCTGAGCTATAAAAGAAGTTTTGTAACGTTAGTACAAAATAATTCTGATAGTATTAGTCTCCAGCCCAAACTGGTGAAATATGTACAGATGCAGTTTATGAACTGTACCAGGACAAACTGCATTCCATTCCATTCCAGCACTACAAGAGCTGACACTTCATATCAGGAGACTGCAAGTAGTAACATTTCTGCTAAGTCCTTAGGTAATGTCTCTGAAGGAGCTGCATCTTTCATAGGTGGCGCTAAGATTTTGAGCATCTCTAAAACGCAGCACTAATGCTGCAGCATTAGAATTACCAGCCTGCTGGTTACATTAAGAACATTGCACAAGCAAGTAAATACATGCTAAAACAATTAAGATGCCAAAATGGTTATTACCTAAGTAAAGAGAGTGATTTACTAGCAGCTCCCGTTGCTAGTGAGACCTGTATCCTTTTACTGCCAATTTTGTATCTGTGAAGACTGTTGACAGCAGTGATTGCTTCTTGCAGACTTTCCATCTGCACTGTAGCCTTCAACTGGTAGTCTGTATGAGGACTGAGGTCTACACTTCTTACCTAAAAGGAAGAAAACACCTTCTGTGTATATCAAAATATTAACCCAAAGTGAGCCAACAGGAGAGCAGCAGTCTTGCTTTGGCCAAGAGCTGACTACAATGCAAGAGGGAACCAAGTATGATGAACCACTGCCGACAGGACCACTCAAACAAGAACCAAGTGCCATGATCCTTGGCCAAGACAAGACCATAATATTCCTTTAACACAAGCATCATCATCTCATGTGGAAGATTATGCCAGAATTAAATTCATCTACAGATCAGACTGCAGAAGTGACCTCTCCTTGCATAAGTTGCTGCTTATTATCCACACTCTCCATGTCTGTTTTTGATCACTTGATTCAAAACAAACTCAGTTTTTACTGTGATTTTTTAAGCTGACGTTAGGAATTCAGCTTTACAGCTTTAAAACGTTATGCAGCTAAGCCCAAGTCTCGTCTCTGCAAGATTAATGAGACAGCAGCAATTTTACATATAAAACTTTTGAATACCAAATTCATGAAGACCACATGCAAATTAAGAACCTAGTGCGAGTAATGATCGAGTCTTTTTAAAGGAAAAGCATAATACCTCCTTTTAACAGAGTTTGAATGGCTTTCCATTCCTACTCAAAGGCAGGCCACAAACACATCCATAAACACATAGACACCAAGTATTTAAAAAACAGATTTAATAAAGGTATTTTAGCCTTTACCTTGCCATGTCTTGAGAAAATTTCTTGCAAATTTTGCTGCAACTCTTTTCGGGACAATCTGTAATCTAAATTGCTGATCTGAATGTCTGCACCATTTGCAAAAGGATCAGGGCAGTCTGTACCGCTGGTATGATTTACTACATTAAATGTGAGTGGAGATGATCTGTTGGAGAGGTTTGGAGACATACTCCTGGGTGGAACAAAAACATTTACCAGCTAAAGTAACTACTGCACAATTCTGATACATATGTCTCAAAATTAATCAGAAAACAGACAGGCCAAGTGCAGAAATACAGCACTTCAGTTATTTTCCTAGTACATGTGTGCACAGTAAACAACTGTCACCATAAGCAAAACACCATAACAAATATTTCCTATGAAGAGAAATGAAATCATTTGTTACTTTTCAAAGTCACCCAATTTAAAAATCTTTGACACAAAAGTGCCTGGGAACAAAGGCACTGAAATTAAGAGTTAAGATATTGGTAACACCTCTGAAGACTTTTCAGAAGCTTTAAAGACAAAGTTTGCAGGAAACAATTGCCACAATAAGTTTCTGAAAGAGATCACTCCACCTTACTTTTACGTCCATTCTCTCTATTAGCTGTTAAGCAGCACCACAAATTCCTTTTTGCCTCCACATAAATCAGTCTATTAAAAGAACACACTCAGCATACACAACTCCATATGGAGCTGTCAATAATCAATGTACATATCGGTGAAGACTCACTTCACCTCCCAAATAAGACACAGACACTTACCGAGATGACCAATAGCTCTGAGACATGAGTAATGGACTGAGTTGTCTTGAAATTGTCAGCTTACTGAAAGCAGAGGGATAGCTGACCTGAAATACAGCTTCATCTTTATCTTTTTTATCTACAGGGGAATTCGAAATGCTCCTGGAAGCAGAGGGCTCCTTTCTATTTATAAATATATATAAGAAAAAAGAAAACCCATTATATGTTGCAGAATTCACATTAAAAGACGTAGCTAATATCGATGTCTGTTTTTAAACTTACTTCTGAGCACTTTTACACGAAGATTCTCCCATTCCAGTTTTTTTGGCTGGCAGAGACACAGAAACTGCTGCACTAGGGTTACTCTGAGGAGAGGGAATTTGTTCTCTTAAGTGTTCTTGTTGGTTTTCAGTATTTCTCCTGACAGTCTTTGATTCAAGGTGGCACAGCTCCTACGTGAAACAGATGAAAGGTCAGCATAAAAGCACCGTAAAAGCCTTGCCAGAGGCTGTCTTTATCCCAGAAACACAGATAACCTAGAATTTTTTCTTTAATAGCATTTTCATTGGCACTTCATAACCACCAATATTTGACTTTCCATGACAGAAAACAGCAAACTGTCAATTAGTTGAAATATTTTTGCTACACTGTAGGTCTACTCTAGTTTTCATTTAAACTACAGAAGTGGATCACTTCTAAATGTTATACGCAACACCAACATACAAGACAAACTAGCCTAGGATTTGAGACTCATTTGAGACTAAGTACAAGCAGTATTTCCAAACTTAGAAAAAGTTGTCAAAGAGGGGGAAAAACTACCCTTACGTTAATCATCTGCTTTCCAAGGAGACGAATACAACTCTCATTTGGGAATGTTACTATATATATGTACAGTTATTCATTAACTAGGACTGACAAATCAAAGAAAGCTGCAACAGAAACAATCCTTAGAACATCGGAAAAATACCTGTAAACTTTTAACATTTGGGGGTTTTACGATAGATCCATGAATCTGGAATCCTCTCCCAGACGAGCCTTTGGTACCAGAAGACTGATCACTTGAGTCTTTGTTGAGGAGGCACAGCCTTGTGTTTCTGTTAATTTTTTTGGGAGACTTCACCTTTTCAGTTCCCGCAAAGCTGGAGCTTTTTGTTTCATTGGGTTCTTTGTTTTGGGGAGTAAAAGACACTACAATCCTGTTACCAAAAACATCTTCATTTTCCATCCGCTTCCGAGCCCGTTCAGCACTTTCTTGATTTAAAAAACGGAGAATTGCACTGCTTCCAGAGATGCTCAGCACCTTCCCTCCACAGTTATCTGACAGACGCCTGAGCCTATTACTGACACTTTTGCTGTCTCTGTTTGTTGGCAGATTATAAACATACAATACTGCATGGCATGTCTGTTCAAAGGAAGTAAGATTTTAATTTGATTATGTCAGAATGTCCTTCGTTCAAGCCTAGTATTTTTACATCGATTCTGGCTCTCCCCCCACATCCCAGGTCATTCTTTCTGCAGCAATTTGTTTGTAAAACTCTTATACCAAGGCAGACCCTCAAACTTCCACCTCCAACATAACTTAAAGGTAGAAGAGAGTCCCTGATCAATGGATCAATACCCGATCACTCCTCCAATAAGAAAGCATCGTTAGCAAACCAAGAATTCTACATATTCTACACATGCATCTGAACCCATTGTTCAGGAAGTTATTTCAAAGAAAGATATTGTTAGTGTGTTGCAAAGATGCAGCAAATTCAGAGGGAATCATCAGAAAACAGCAGTCACTTAAACTGTTAAGAAACCACCACAGAGCTGACAATGCACAACAAAGTTCTTACCCTAGCTTTCTGCCAGTGAAAGGCAGGCATGCAAGATACACCATCTGATAAAATATTTACAGACAAGAATATGGCCGTGCTATTTTACTTTAGTTAATTACTTTCATATTTTATTTCATTCTTTCAGTCTTAGAGCAGAAAGCATACATTCACATGCTAATAACTGAAAAATAGACAATGTCAAAATTTGCAGCAGACATCATGCCTCACCATAAAAACATACATAATTGCAGCCTGCTTTCTCTCTAAATTCGGAAAAAGGAATTTGACACTTTGAAATGTCTGTTACGTTGGGAAGTAAAAAAAACTTACTGGCATTTTCAGCGGTAACCTTGGAGGCAAGTCTGAAATAAATTCTTCAAAACAAATAAGCTCATGAGCATGATGTAAGAGTGCTTCTGAAGCTTGGTTTTTATGTACCAATATTATTCGAAAACCATGTCGATGTCTCAAGTCACTGAGTTCCAAAGCAAAGTTTACATCCGCTGGAGAAAAAAAAAAAGAAAACAGCATGAACAAGGAAACAAAAAAGCTAAGAAAAAAATCAGATTCAACAAACAAACCTCCAGATGTCTTTTAACACTTTCTATTTATGACTGAAAACCTCCAACGAAAATGCACCAAGAGCCACAAGGCTTCCCAACAGACCATTTAAATTAGCAGGCAGCATTCAGTCCCAGACAAGGGCTGCTTCTTAATAGCAGCTTCCAGCAACTACCAGCAAGGTATGTGGCTGGTGCCAAACTGTAACAAACATTTGTTTAGCTTCAGGGAGAACCAGAGGCAACACGTGGCAATTAAACAGTTCAGTGTCTTGCATATTTAACTGCATAGCATGCTTCTGCAAGAAAAAAAAAATTACTGCTCAAAGCATTCTGAAAGATTACCATAAGGAAAACTCCACAGGTTTTACTTTATTAGCCTCCAACTGAAGCTGTCTAACTGTAGACAGTATTTATACACAAACCTACTGACACTCAACATGACAGATTCCAAAGCTGGGTTAAATGTCACATTCTCACCTTACTGTCCCTATATTCCCCTTGCTGTCACTGACATAAATAAGAGTTCTTGATCCATTCATTCAAAGCTGATTCTAAACACAACCCTTGGAAAGCAGAACAGTATCATGTGCAAAAGTACTACTGGAGAGGAATAGAATTCCGCACTGTAGATGAGTACCAAACACTTACTTGACACAAGAACCACCGTGGCAGGTGCAGTGTGTGTATCAGCAAATCTCCTAAGACTTTGTCTGAGTTTGT
This sequence comes from Dromococcyx pavoninus, assembly GCA_033558185.1. NCBI lineage: Eukaryota > Metazoa > Chordata > Aves > Cuculiformes > Neomorphidae > Dromococcyx > Dromococcyx pavoninus. The sequence goes on along the minus strand of JAUMJL010001337.1, from coordinate 88,215 downwards.
CATCAGCAGCATTCTTTGCTGTAGCATTTATGTGTGCAACAGTCACCTGGGGAGACAGATATGCTCTAGAGAAAAGCCTGAACATGAACTATGTTTGATGGCATTTGTTTTTTTAAAATACTAGCTCTAACATGCAGCTTGAAACACACATGCATGAAATACAACATGTATGAATCTCAAACTGTTCTGCTGAGCAATGAACTTCAATCCTAGCTGTTTAGCAACATCTTAGGGATAACTTCTGCTGTTCTAAAGATAACAATTTACACACCTTAAAAACATTCCATAAACCCTTATTTGAAACAGAGGGGTGACAAACATAGCAAGTACTCACTATCAATTCATTTTACCTCACATAAGCAGACAAAACTGTCAACCTGTTATCACACTTGTAATTTAGGGAGTGGAAAATTCCCTATTTCTGGCTTAAAAATCTGCACAAAAATTTAAAAAAATACCAAGAAGCAAAAGGCACTGATGGAAAAATACATAGTGTTAAAAGCATCCCAATCAATACCATTAACTTACAAGCGTCTCATTAATCAGCACAGTACTCACTGATAAAAGTGAATAAAATTAGGTTCACAGAACCATAGCTCTTTTAGGTTAATAATTTAGTCACAAATTTGAAGGGTAACACTAGAAATGCCACCACCATTTACGAAATGAAAATTCTCTGTGAACATCAAAGCTAAAGCAGTAATCCATGTATAATTGAACGCAGTTTCCTGGTGTGATACTTTTAAATAGTAGAAGTTCATCATTAAAGACCCTATCTGTAAACTGATTACAAGCTCATGCAGTAAAACCACAGAAGCTAACAAATCTTTATCAAACAGGAATCACTATTAGCATGCTCAGAATACACAAATTCTCAAGCAAGAACACCAACCACATGCTGTTTTGATACCTGGCAGTTGTTTAGCTCCTGAATAACTTCTTTATTTTCTTTACTTATGTCACACACACAGATGAATTCTGCCTCTCTGTGACCTTTAAAAAACTTTTCACGAATCCTCTGGACAACTGCTACAGCCGAACGGCCAGTGGGAACTGAACAGTTTTCAATATCCCAGAAGACTCCAATGGGGGGCAGGTTTTCCAGAACTTGGCCTGTTATTGCAACTTCCGGAGACCCTGTACAGGTTTAAGAACACAGCTCAATTTAATCTCCAAATACTAAAAATGTTAAACTTATAGTTTGCTAAGCTCTGCACATGGAAAGCTTTACATTTTAGAGAACAACATGCCCAGGAATATAAGTTCAGTTTTATTTTCTTAAGGAATCTAAAAAAATCAGGTACTTTCAAAATTTCTCCTTAAAGGTGAAAATTTATACCTCAAATCAGTCTTAACCAGAAATTTAGCCACTGTTACGTTAGGATGAAGATGCAAAACAACTTCAGCTTTCCATTTAAACTCTCAAACCACCAAGTAATGTAATTTAAAAAAAAATGTTATCAAATGCTAAGGTGGCATGTGCCATGAAAACTGAGGTTGTGTCACACTATACTTCAGCAGGTGCTGTATCAGAAGTGAAAGGGAACCATGAAAGCTGTTCAAATTTACAGCGTGCCTTAGGTAAAGGATCTAAAAACAAAACTGGATGAGAATTACCAGTATAGTGACAGAGATTATAGAAAAGAAAGGCAGTACAGAACACACACAGATACCCCACAACTGAGGGGACTGAGCATAAGAGGTTTTGCTGCTACAGGCTAAGAAGTGCAAATAAGGTTTCTGGTGTTTCAGCTCTCTGATTGTCTATTTTATTTTGAACTAAGATTATACAGCCATTCCATCCCCACAAAACAACTTGGAAAAGAAACACAAGGAACAACACAGAATCCTCACAGGTCAAAAATAAGCTAATAAAAGTTAGAATAAAGCACAGCAGGCAAATGCTCCATTTGTTTGGGTGTATGTTGACTAGTTGCATTTTGTAAGGACACTTAATTGGGATGTTGCATCTTAAAAAGCTGCACTTGAGTGTACATTTAAAATGATTAAATAAAGCTAACCAATTTTATTCTTCCATGACTATTTTTAAGTTTATAACTATCATGCTAACTATGATTTTGTAATTGAAGCAATACTAACACTGTAGAAAGACCATGTAATTATTTCACACAGTATTCTCCTCTGAAGAACACTGAACAAAACTATATTGTAATCATAAACATTATACCTTTCCTGCACGTGAAGTTACAACAGACACTATAAACTAAGAAAACACTTTTCAAAGTATGGCTGAAGATAATTTCTTTATACACCACCAGAATAAAACAGCTTCCCATTTCCTTTTCCGTTTCTTAAAATGGTAAAACACAGTAAAATAAAAATCAAAATTCTATGTAAACAATACAGTAAGTTAAACAGTCAAAACAGAGAAGTGCAAATTATGACTTTGCAAAACAGAAATAAGGTATTTTTCACTGTTGGTCTTCTATGGTTTTATAAAAGTGCCCAGAGAACAGTGGAATTTAAGAACTCTTCATGAACAACAGTATTCAAGGAGGACATCTAAAAAGTGCAAGTTTCAAACAAGTGTGGGTTACCATATTTCTGTTGTGATTTGCCAAGGCTGCTCACCAGCAGCAAACTCTTCTCATTTCCTGTTCCTTTGGTTCCACAGCCGTTACATATTGGGATAGGAACAGGTGCAGTCCGTGCACTTGGAGGAGGAATATTTGGCCAGATTTTAGCAGCATCAACTAGGCTGTTTCTGGTTGGCTGTTGGGACAAATTTTCAAAATACACATTCATTTAGTATAAAATATTAACACATTATTGAATAAACATTCAGGTTTCCCTTCTGCAATAAATGCAAGTTCATATGTACTCTACAAAGTTAATTAACAATAGCATCACTTCATGAATGAAGCTTCTACCCTAGAGTCCTTCCTAGAATACTTAGCTCTAAGTTTCCAAATGCAAGGAGAGATTCTATTATATCTGCACACGAAGACATGCCATCTTTAGTAAGTACTAATATGTATTCCTACAAAAGAGACCTAGCATGTCAAACCAGCACAACTAAGAGTACAAGATGGAATTATCTCTCTCTCTGCAAAAATAGTGGTCATAATTACAACCATACAGAATTCATCACTTAGTTTATTGAAATGAAGACATTCCACTTTTATACTGAAAACAAGAAATTGGAAGTTTAAGTTATATATCTTGCAAAGTTGATTATGTTATTTCACTTGAATTTCCTATTAAAATTCAAGCACAGTTTTAATCAGTTCTTAAGTGTTTAAGCATAAATTACAGATTTGGGAAGACTGAACTAAGACCTATCTAACCAAAAAAAACCTAGAATATCCTTTAAGCATCAGACATTTCACTTGACTTTACAAATGGATCTTGGTTGATCAGATGCCCAAGGGTACACATTACCAGTTGTCAGTGTTGTGACTGAGACATGACTAACATTTTAATTGGAGCTGTCACGAAGAGGTAACTGTCTTTCAAATCCAGTCAAAATTCTGTTTGAGTACATTACAGATCCCCTGTAAGCTAATCACTGACAGCTTCTTTTTTGTCTTCCTATCGAACCGAATGCTACTTCAGAAAAGAGATCTTCAACAAAGGACAACCGGTACATTTGGACTGCACATCACCAAGAGGAGGATGCAGGCTGTAACACACGGGAACCTGGTGTGTCACTCCAGCAGTGTTATTTCAACAGTAACCATATGCGGTGCTTAATGAATGAGAAACGCGCTATACACAAACCTTGCTCAAGCAGTCGCTGCAGTAGTGAGAGCCCTTTAAACAAACGGAAGATGCCATGTTTAGGTGCAAAGGGTTGGTGCACACACGCGATGTTAACTCCGACTGTGCAATATGCTCATCCAAGTGGCCTGCAGCCCCACTTGTGAATTCAGAACAAGGAAAATAGCCAGAAGATGTGCAGCTCTGAAGGGCTGGAAACTGATGCAGTTTGTGCACGTTACCATGACAGGACTGGAAATGGAGTTTTCCACAACAGGGTAGATGTTGACAGGAAGATACACTGTTTTCTACGCACATGCCAGGGAACTCACTTGCAATGCCTGCCAAATTGCTTCTAGCTGGAGGGTTCTTCAGTGAAGATGCAGGCGGATAAGCAAATCCTGACCCTACTTGACAAGTAATCGTACCAGTGCTTTTTGAGTCTAATACTGTGCCAGGGTGAATCAAGTTACCACCACCACCACCACCACAATGCATCTGTGCAGTACACGAAGAGTCAGAGCCATGAGCACAGCAGCTTACTTTCGGGCCAGGTGAAAGCTGTATTTGCTGTTGCTGAAGAGGATGAACATCAGGAAGTGGTACTGCTGGAAATAGTTTAGAGCCAGCATTATGAGGAGATGAATCATCCTTCAATTCTACAGCAGCTTTCTTGTTCTCCATGTAATCTTTCTGGAAAATGAAGTCTCAGTTACATTCAGATACATAAATAAACCAACATTTTTCCACTATAAAAAGCATAGTTTTAGACTGTTACAATTTTAACAATAACAGAAATGTTGAAAAGTATTATTTTTTAGGATCACTATTACCTCACTATCAGAACATGCAAATATTACAAGAAACACGCCAGTTATGTGTGCCAGTCTGAGGTTTCATACATTGGTATCAGTGGACTTTAGAAACAATAAAACAAAAAATTTTAAACCAAATAGCAATGGGTCTATAAAACAGAACTTGAAAACCTGTTAGGTTAAGACTGAGAGATGCTCTTAAAAAAGAAATAAGTCTTTTTCTGCTTTGCAGTTGCAGAGTAAGCATGGATGCAATGCAAAGTAAAAAAAACCAGTTCGGAATACATAAACATCTAAAACTTCAATGTAATTTTCAAGTCTTTGTTCAAAGTAAAAGAAACAATGTATAGAAAAACTAAGATCATAAAAACCAGAAGTCTTATCAAGAAGGTAAACAGAGTACAGAGAAGACTAAGTTTTCACAACTATGTAAGCGCTCTCTGTCTACTCTGATATCAAGACGTACAGACAAAGAAAGGCACAGACAGAAATACAGGGTTTTTTTAAATGGCCACAGTGAAAACTAAGCAAGGTTACAAGAAGCACGAGAACAGTCAAGGTCAGTACAGCTAACCCACATACAACTCACTGCTCCAGAGCTTTAGGCCAGTACTTTGGAACAACTGTTACTTTCCAAATGGAATTTAAAGCAGTTCCTACTATACAGTAATGAATAATTTATTTCGCAAGTTCCAAACCATTCCTCTCTACCTGATGCTACGTTTTATGAACTGAAAAAAAAACAAAAAACACACTACCAAAAACCTCTCTAGAACTGGTTTGTATGTTAAATTTCAGGATTTATGGCAGCTCCCTTCCTAAGCCTTGACACATGAGAACAGCAACATGACAGGATACATGCATATCTGTTTCCCCCGTGCCTTTTACTGAAAGTCACATTTAACAAGCATGAAAGCATTTAACAGCTGGAGCTTGCTGGTTCAAATAAGTCATTGTGTTGTACTATTCCTTCTATACCTTAGCACTTTGCATCTTAAATGTATAAAATCATATCCAATGACAGAACAGGAACACTGAAAGAAATGGAAATGACATTCATGAAAAACAGTATCCACAACTGCTGTAACTAATACATAACAATAATTCAGAAAGTTCTAAGACTGCCTCCAAACTACATTGATAAAATCTGGAAGTGCGAAGACCTCTTCCCTACTCTACTCTTCAGCCGTAATTTTGTAGAACTTTCAGAAAGCCACCTTATGCATTTTCTAAGCAGTCAGTTGTATTATTCCAAATAGAGCTGTAGAGTGTAAAGTCTGTCAAACAAAGCAAAGCACCAACACTGATGAGAGAGCTGTGAACACAACTAAAGACCTTAAATTCCTGAGCAGGTTTTGTACTTACAGCAGTAACAGCTGTCTCCCCTTCCTCCCCTCCCCACTCGCCCCTGCAGTCAGTAGTCACATTGCAGTGAATTATGTTCTTAGCAAAGCAATGAATTACCGTTTCCACGTTGCAAGGCAAAGACTTCTCAGCAGCAGAAAAGCAATTAGAAAGTTTCCAGAGCCATGGTTTAGCATCATTCTCTTGTCGCTGAAGCCATCCAAATGATCTATTGCAGAAATTCCCTGTCCTGTTTCCTTCCATCATACAGCAAAGGAAAAAGGTTCAACATTCTTTCATCCCCACTTCCTTTCATTCTTCCTACCTGCTAGAGAGTAAAAAAATACATGCTTTAAATAACTATTAAGGCAAAACAGAAAGAAAACATGGTGGTCTTATGAATTCCACTGCTGCTAGATTACTGAACCTCCATTATTTATGTTAAAATTAATTATGCATATAGCCTTGACTACTCCTTTCAGTCTGAGGAAAACACTGTTTAAGTCCACAGCTACAGAGTCCTAGAAATGCATTGCTGACAACATGAAACAATTCCATGAAATTTTCAGTGCATTCTTCTGGAAACAGAAGCCAGGAACTCAAGAACAGCTCAGCAGCAAATACAAATTAGATGCAACTGAACTCATCTGGAAGACCTAAACTGCATATTCATGGTTTTTCCATAGGCTAACAAAACTATATACACAACTGTATTAGTTTTTAAACAGAGCTTTAACTAATTTACAGATACCTCCACTAATTTTTAGGGCACCACATCAATTTAGCTTTACAGAACCACAAAGCAGCAAAACAACTCAAGGCCCAACTATACTGTACCAAAAAAGCTATGATAAGCAATGAAGAATTCTTAACCTCCAACAAACTACGATCGCTAGACTACACTCCAATATTTTTTACATTTACCGTTAAATACAATTACCATGGAATACACTGCACAACATTAATTTTTTCCCAGCTATTTTTCAACAAAGAAGTTATTTAGCTTATCGCTGAAGTAGAAACATTTACTCACACGAACCCTCAGTGCTCCCCAATTATGCCTGATAAATTACCCAAGTTAAATAAGTCTAGAGCTTTTAACATTTCAAAGCGCCTGGCAGAACCCGCTCCCTTAGGGAATCTAAAAGATAATGGAAAGAGCCACCAGTGACGCGCGACCGCGCTTCGACCTCGCGCCCCGCCCGCAGGGTGATGGGGGGCCCGGTCTCCCCCCGCCGCGGCCCCGCGCTGCCGCTGTCCCCGCGCTGCCGCTCACCTGAGCCCCCGCCGCCCCTTGCCTTCCGCCGCGGCCCCACACACCCTTTTGTTGTCCTCCCTCTTTCCTCCTTCTGCCGCCAAGCGCACCGAGCACCGGAAACCACTCCACTGTCGCAAAACAGCTGTCGCAACACTCCCCCTTTCCCCCCTCAGGGCGCGCCGATCCGGGGCCTTTGAACCCGCCCGGGCGGGGCCTGAAGGACTGCGGGGGCGGGGAGGCAGCACCGGGAGCGAGGCCGACGGGGCTCCGGGGGCGGGGGGCGGCTCCGGGGGCGGGGGGCGGCTCCGGGGGCGGGGGGCGGCTCCGGGGGCGGGGGGCGGCACCGGGTGGGGCGGCCCTCGAAGACGTGAGCCGCAGACGTGAACCAACCACCCTTACAGCGAGAGCGGCCGGAGGGGCCAAGGTCTTTGTCTCCATTTACTTCTGCTGAACATTGACCTCAAAATTTGACCATTTTGCTGAACACCTGACCTGAAAGTATAATTGTTTCACTCCCCCTTTTCAGTTTAAGTTACCTTAGCTATGGATACGCTTTTTTTAGTGGGATATTCTTACAGAAAAGCGTCCATCCTCTTTGTTACAGTCCCAGCCTTGTTCAACAAACTCTTTGGGAGAGGCGCATTCCAAATCTAGACAGTTCCGTCTTTTCACAATCAGATACTGCTCCAGGCCTGCTGTTGCATCACAGCAGCAAACGAAACCGGGATGCAGGCCCTTGCGTGTGGGTGCCTCTCATCCAGCAGTCTGTGGAAGGTGCTGCCGAGGTGTGAAGTGATACTGTGTGACGCGTGGCCCTGTGTGCGTGGGCTGGCGTGCAACTGCAAGTGTGTCACCGGTTGTGGCTGGGTTTTGACTCGAAGCAAATGCCAGACACGCCCAGTGACCAAGTGTTTGTGCACCCTGTTGGGCAGGAACACACCTGTGGCACCTGAGAAAGCTTGCATTCACCTCCATGCCCTTCACACCCATCCCCTTCGCACTGGTCCTGCACTGTGAGTTATGTGTTGGCTGCACTGGGCCACAGCTCCATCCCATGGGGAGCTCGTTCCCTGCCGATGCTCGTGGCTCATTTGGCGGAACGACAACACCGTGCCAAGATGTAGATGGGTGCAGGTGTCCAATAATTCATACACCGCTCTGGCCTTGCGACACACTCTGCAGTGACACAGAGGCCTCTTCCTTAGTCGTGAAAAGAGGACTTTAATCTAGAAACGTTGTGCTGATGGCTATGGTCACCGTCTCATGCCTTTGGAAGAGGCCTTTGGAATGAAAAAAAAGTATTTGATGCAAAGCTTGTCCTCCTTTAGAACGTTTCAAGGGAAACACGTATTTAAATCACAGCGCGGTGGCAGATACTGCTTCTACCGTGAACGTCCTGGGAGGTCCAGGCGCTCGTGCTGCTGCGGCTCGTGCGGAGAGGGCCGGTGGTGGATGGGGCGGAGGAGCCGGGAGAGCCGAGAGCCCCCGGGAGCCGTTTGAAAGTAACGAAAGTTTCCAAACCACGCAGCCGGCGCGTCCCGGCGGCGCTGATTGGCGGAGCCCCCGAGGCACGTGATCATCAGCCAATGGGGTGGCCGCGCTGAGCCGGACAGGGCGCGAGGCGGCTGTGGGCGCAGAGCCGCGCGGAGTCGAGGCGGTGAGGGGCCGAGGCGGTGAAGGGACGGAGCATTGCCCGGCGGGTAGGGCAGGGGCTTTCAGCGCGGCGCAGCCTCTCCTGGTGCCCTTCACCCTGCGGGGATAACTGGGGCAGGTTCGGGGACGCACGGGGGGCCGCAGCCGGGACCCCGCCCGTCGCGACCCCGGCTCCATCCCGTGTGAGTCCGGGGCTCCTAGCGCTGTCGGGGGGGGGGTGGGGGCTGCTGGTGCTGGGTCGCAACCGAGAGAGAAAACTTCGCAGAGTTCCCTTAGGAGGAAACTCAAAGGTGTTGGAGCTGGGCTGGAGGCTGCGAACGTGAGCGCTCTGCTGAGCTGAGCCCTTGGCGCAGAGACCCCAAGCAGGCGGTGGCAGCTCCCGGGGGGTCCTGGCGCTCCCATCGCCCCTTCCCTTTCTTTCCTTCCTGTGCTGGTTTTCTTTTGTGTCGCTTAAACAAAAGGAGAGGGGCCCTGATGTTACAGGCACGCCCTGGCCAGGGGGCTGCTTTAAGAAAATGTTATTTTTGTAGGGTGGGAAAACTACTTTTCAGGAGCAAAGAGGGTTTTTTGGGGTTTACAGTTAGGAAAAAAATGTCCAATAGGAGCTTCTTTATCTCTGCCGTGCAGAGTTTGGTACCATTTATGGTACTGTTTTAAGTTGTTATTACAGTGTGAGTTGCTCACACCATCAGGCGTTGCTTCCAAGAAAGGCCAACATTATTCACCAGGCTAAAATATTCTTTTGTTTTTTTAAAAATAAGTATTTGGTACGCAGAGTTGAGTCCTTTATTCTAGGATTGAAACAGAATTTAAGTTGAGGTCCTCATGAATTTGGTGAGTTCAGATTCTGATTCCCAAATTAGAAGTTCCTTCAATCATTTCATGTGTGGCTTTTCTTAATTGTTTTTTCCCCTTAAGAATTTTGTAATCCTGCTCTCACTCATATGAAATTGTTTCCTGCAGCATTTATGCTGAGGCATTTTTCTCATTGCAGAAGATTTTCCCCACCCATGAACCCTGCCCCTTCCTGCATGATGTAAAGGTTTTGCAATGTCTGTGGCCAGCACTGGTGCTGCTCTATGCAGGATGTCCGGCCAGATGTTTCTTCTGGCTTCTTGCGTCTGGAAAACAAGGTGCAGCCTTGTATGTGCCTGCTGCAGAACGGGACTTTCTCTGCTTGGTTTTCCCACATCTAACCATGTTTAACAAAATGCTGCTAAAACCCTTCATGCCCTCACCCTCCCAGCCTTTTTTAGTAGGCTAGACAATAAAGAGTTTCTTATTGGTTTAATTAATTGCTTTCCAAGAATTTTACATGCTGTCTCCAAGCTCTTAAAATATAAGAGGAGAAGGCACCAGGGGAAAACCAAAAAGTCAAAGCCCTACCCTTTCTACAGGCAGTTTAGAAAGACTTATGTGAATGTTGGATTTTTTTTTTGTAACCATATTTCAGAAAATAAAGAATTTTTTAATATTTTATCTAAAACTTGGAAGTTTTTGTTTCAGCTTAAGTTTCTGTCTTGCATCTCTGGGTTATTTTGAAGATCCCTGTGGGCTATGGTATAGTGAAGGTGTTCAGGGAGCCTGATAGGTCTTTGTGTGTTGTGGACAAAAAACATGTGCCTGTGGCATGGGATACTGGTGAAACAGACACTACCATGGTGTTTCATCTGTGTGGAATAAGTATAGGTCCACAGTCCTTCCATGAATTCACAGTTTAACAATTAATTTTAAATCATAAGTACTACTTAGTAATGGTAACCATGAAACAGAGCGTACTCTTAATGGATAACATCCGTAGTGGGTCCATAATCTCATGTTTACAAAGACCCACCTAGAAACCGAAAGGGACAGCAACTTTATGCTTCTGTGAAAGTTATCAAAGTTCTGTGTAACTCTTTTATAAATCTTATGGCTCTGTTAGTGAAGGTTCCTTTGTATGTGAAAAAAACTTTGAAGGCTTTGGCTATTTTTTTCCTTTCTTTATTCTGTCAGGATTACTTCTAGGAATTGTTTTACTCAGTAGATCTAGAGCTTAAACTTCGTAGAAAAACTGTTTCCTCAGTTGTTAAATTTTAGCGACGCAGTTTTCTGACAGTTGCCGTCTCTGTGAATTGTTCCAACTCTATCTTTATTTACTATTCTTGATCTTTTTGTGTCTTTATTAAATCGGTAATGTCTAGGTGGAATCTTTGCCTCACCCAGGGCTGGACATGGGCAGGCAATCCAGAGCATTAGGTTTGTTTCTCCATTGTCAAGACTAACTCTATACAATGATATTTGCTGGTGGCCTGTTTATTAGAGTGCATTATGCACATCAGAGGGCATTTATTTAATTGTGGTGTCTAGATACTTAAGTCTTCAAGCAGGAGTGACCAGCCTAAGGTTCTTGATTCCCCTGTGGCTCTTTCATGTGTCATTCCCATTTAGGACTGTGTCCCGTGATTGGGTTTATGTGGACGGAGGGACAGCTGAATGGTCTGGAATGCTCACTGGGTTGCTGCAGTCTATCTGCATACCTAGTCCAGCCCACTGGTATAAAAATTCTGTGGAGCTTTTATCCTTGTTTCCTTGAGAATTCCTGGAGCTCCCCTCACCCATGGCTCTTTGAGGTACCCAGATATATTGCAGCTCTCAGCCTTCAGCCATGCATGGATTGTGATATTTCAGGTTTACTTTATGTTGACCTAGGGAGAAATTTTTCATGTGTCCAGCTGTCATTCCTAAAAAACTTAGGTATTCCTGGAAAAGTTAACATAAATCAGTATTTTGAGTACCTTATTTGTCTTTACTTTCATAGCGGGTCCAGGGTTGTTGAAGTCTACCTTAAATGCGCTGTCTTTGGAGCTGAAATTGTGCCTGAGATGACTTCTCTTTCCCTTGTGTTTCGTGTGCATTGTCACAGCTGCAGCTCAAGTGTGAGGTTTGGTACTCTGTGCTGTGTAGTCAGGGTGGGGAAGGTGCTTGCTGCTGGGGATGTGGTGTAAGCATGCAGCAGCCTTGGGACAACTGGGTAGAGGGCCCTGATGACTCAGTAGTGGTTCTTTCACGTTTATGATATATCCAACAGAGCCCTGTCAAGGCTGGTCTTTAGTTTGGTCTCCAGGTGTTCAGTGACTTCTTGGGAGGAGAAGCGCCCTGCTCTGCAGCCACAGGACAGTATGTGGTAGGTCACTTTGTAAGTTCTTATGCTCGATCATTTAATTTTCCAGGGGAAGAAAAAATGAAACTGGAGCTCTAAACTTTGAGGGTTCATCATGGAGGATTCAGAAGGACATCACTTCAGCTCGGTGGAAGAGGAAACCAGATACTGGAAAGAGCTGGCTATGAAATACAAGCAGTGGTAAGGCAACAGCTTCATTCCTCTGAGTTGTTCGGTAGGGTGCGTGACACTGCATGGGAAGGCGGACTGCTCGTTTAGCTTACTGGAGGATTATTTCAGTGGAATTCTTTAAGCACACGAGAACTTCTTTCCTTCCATCTCTTCTTCTCATTTTTTATTGCTAATTGAAAAGGGCTCTGTTAGTATTTCCAAATAAGTGGTTGAATTAAATAACAGATTAAATATGCATATGGCAGCAGACAGTATACAAGCTAAAGAGACTCTATGTGTCCTCAACACCTATAGTGTGAAGACAGAACTTGAGTTTTTTCTGATTGGCCTTTTTTGTTTATTTACCCGTTTGCTATGGGGTGGCATTTCATGCTTGACGGGGAAAACATTGGCATGTGGTTATCTCTTCCTAGTGGATATGTTTGTTGAAGAGGGACACAGAGCCTTCTATATTAAAAGACAATATTTTTTTTACCTTGGGCATACAAGAGAAATTTCTTTTCTGTTCATTATGATGAGTTCTGCTGTTGGAATTACTCTCTAGTGCTGAGAATACGCAGGAAGAATTGCGTGAATTCCAAGAAGGGAGTCGAGAGTATGAAGCTGAACTGGAGACCCAGCTGCAGCAAACAGAGTCCAGAAACAGAGATCTTCTGTCAGAAAACAGTCGTCTGCAAATGGAACTGGAGACAGTTAAGGTAAGAATGGACAATGCATACAGTACATCCCAAGTGCGAAGGTGGATTAGACAGGCATGTGAAGATTCAGCTTGCTTTGTGGATACAGATCTTCAGCATTACAAAGAAACAGAGCAGAAAACTGAAAAAAATAAAGCCTTGAAAAATTAGGAAACACCAATGTATTGTCAGCTTTGAGGATGCAGATACCTTGGTAATGTTCCTGAACCCTGTTTGCAGGTAATGGCTATGTGTTGGGATAGATTTGAGATGGGAGAACATTATTTCCAGTAGAGTGGGAAGTAAGCATGAACGTAACAGAACTGCTGTTCTATTCCTTCTTTCATCTGCTTAGTACTTTTGTTCACAGCTTTCTTGCTGTCTGCATTATGCAGACACAGGTAATGTTGCAGAACAATCAAAATACAACATTTCAGTTGTGTTCTTACATTGCATAAGAAAACTGAGTAGTTTTAAATCCCTCTTACGCAGCTGTGTATTTATTATCTGCTATTCCAGATAAGCTGCGAAGCAGCTAGTGACTTTGGGCTGGGATAGAGTTAATTTACTTCCTAGTAGTTGGTATGGTGTTATGCTTTGGACTTTGTATGAAATAATGTTGATAACACACTGCTGCTTTTAGTTGTTGCTAAGTAGTGTTTATACTAAGTCAAGGACTTCTCAGCTTCAAGAAGCTGGAAGGGAGCGTGGCCAGGACAGCTGACCCAAGTTGGCCAAAGGGGTATTCCCTGCTATGTAATATCATGCTCAGTGTATAAACTGGGGAGTTGGCTGGGAGGAGTGGATCATTGCTTGGGAACGGGCTGGGCATTGGTCACTGGGTGGTAAGCAATTGTTTTGTGCATCACCTGTTTTATTATGATGATGATGATTCTCCCTTTTGCTGTCTGTTATCTGTCTTTATCTCAGCTCATGAGTTCTCCCCATCCCACTGAAGGGGACAAAGGGGGTGAGCGAGTGACTGCATGATGCTTAGTTGTCTCCTGGAGTTAAGCCATGATAGTAACACATAGAACTGAAAGGCATAAACCAGTTTCAGTCCTGGTTTCATTAATGATTCTATCTGTACTTGAGGAAAAATAATTTGTCCTCTTTACACTTGATCAGTCTTCTGTGAATCTAAGAACCAGCGGAAAAGCATTAAGTTCCATAATTATAAAACCTAAGGGATATGAATATTGAGATAGAAATTATTAGCAGAGTGACTTAAGAAATAATGAAGGTACCTAGAGTATGAGTCTGTCTCATTTCAATCTCATTAAAGATGCTGCCAGCCCCCTTTTGCTGGTTGACAAGTTTAGGAAATACTCATAATTATGTCTTCTTAAACTTGAAAAAAAAATTGTCACTGAAACTGGTGTGCATTTTAAAAGTTTGATTTTGTTGGCCTTTTACTTAAAGGTGAGATAGAAACCTAAGAAACACTGCACCATATTTTGTAGGGCTAGGTCAGTATCTGTGGAAGCAGAGATTGATTCAATTACACTTTTACTCAATTGGATGCAATAATAAGCTAGTGGGAGTGAAGGTATTTGTGTAAGTGATTAATCACTTATAAGTAATCCAGGTTTGCCATGCCTTTTGTCTAAACTGTCTTAAGGAGATACCCTTCCATTCCAGGCAAGTGTCCTGTCCCTCTAGCACTAACTTAGTGATCCCTTCCCCAATGCTTTTTGATAGCAACACCTCCGGGGCTTGTTTTATTGTATTTGTTTTGTTGCACTCATCTTTGTTCTTCTTGAGTTAGTGCCTTAGTGGTATTAAATGCTCTGCATTTCGTATGGAGTATTGGTCTGCTGTTCTGTGTAGCCACAAAAACCCATGGAAGCTAGTGGGTCTCGGGACAAGGTACAAGGTAGACAAAAATAAAACCTGTTCATTTGATTAAGGATGGTGTGGACTATTTTCTTTCTGTAGATGAGCTAGGAGAGGAGACGACAATGAATTAACCAAAGCAGTTAAGAAAGAAAATAGTAGGAAACAACACAGAACAACAAAAAGTGGAGAGTAAACATGTTTTAGAAAATCTTAAATTATTCCTCACAGTAGAAAACTTTATTAAAACTTGAAACTACCCTTTTAACAATTGCCTATTCATGCAGTCTGAAAACTGCAGTAACAGCCGGCAGTGGAGGAACAGAGACTCCATTGATTGCCAGATCAGCTGATAGTGTGTTACCATTGGCTGAAAACAAAGACTCAAACCTTGCAGTTCTGGTCTTTTATCTGAATCAATTCAAGAGCAAAGCATTAAAGTCAAAACTATTGAGCCCAGTGTTAACTGAGCCCTTCAGGGGTTGGTGTCTGGTTCTGGGTCAACACTATTGAACTTTGCCGGGCCCACACAGCTTGAGGCTTGGAGCACACCGGGCCCTGTCAGAAACCAGAGTTCACACTGCCTAAAAAGAAATGGAAATAATGCTTTGGAGGGTTTGTTCAGGGAGGCCTGAAAAGCTAGTTGAGAGTAATCTGCCTCTTGGAGCTTGGGGGCTCTTAAATTCAGCACGTAACTATGCCTCAGGCATCTGGAAGTATAAGTGTCACCACACTGTAATCAGTAAGAATTGCTTATTTTGGAATGAAACGCTTTCCCTTCTCCTTGCCCATGCATTTCATATGCTAATACAGCTGTCTTCAAGTTATCAGTCATGCTTGACTACTTACTATGGTTTTCAAATTCCAGTACACGAATTTCTTTTCAGTCACTTCAAGTGTGTTGTACTTAAATTCTGGACAGACAAAGCACTTCATCAATGCTACTTATACCACAGTCTTAGAGTTTTAAAAATATCTCTGGCATGTTGAAGTGATCTGGTAGGAAGGTGGTGGAGTGTGAAGCGTTGCAGCAGACAGTGTGCTGAGAAGCTTCCCTTGTCAGGTGACAAGGAGCTAACTCTGCATAGCGGCAGTCACAGCAGAGAAGCTAAGCTTTCTTCCACACCTGGGCCCTCGTGTACGTGTTGTAAAGGGAGACAGAGTTTGCTTTAGGTTCTCGTCCAAAGCACGTTGCATAACTGCACCTGAAATATTGTGTGATCTGAACTCTGAACCTGTTTTGGGCTAATAAAACCACAGCGGGGGCGGTAGAGAAGCCTGCTGATTCAACAGCAGTATGAAACAGCATCACACTGTTTTTTTCTTGTTATTTAAGTTCCTAAGCACTGCTTGACTTTATTAGAGTTGAAAATAGGTGATTTCTCTTACATTTTTAGCTTTGTGTATTGCTAAAGCTCTTAAGGCTCAGAAATTATGCTAAGTCTCATTATCTGGGACAGCAAGGAACCTTGGAGTTTGAGAGCTGCTCCCCAGCGTTGTTGTTTGATAAGGAGTGACAGGAAGATTTCTCATCTGCTGGCATCCCAGAAGTATGTGAACAATTGGCTTTGTTGGAATTTTACCGTATCTAAAGTGATATTTCTCAAAAAACTTCACAACATCTGCCTCTGCCTTTCAAGGAGCTCAAACAATGCCACAGCAAGAAAACATGTGTTGCTAAGCCCCTGATATGCTGTTTGATTTGCCTTTGATTAGGAAAAGATAGAAATGCAGAATTCTGAAGCATACAGGCAAATCTCTGCGCTGGAAGATGACTTGGTACAGACAAAAGCTATTAAAGATCAACTTCAGAAATACATTCGAGAACTGGAGCAAGCAAATGATGACTTGGAAAGAGCAAAAAGGTGACTCATCTTCTCTGTGTTTCTTCTCCACATCTGTTCTGTCCACTAAGGGTGGTGTCACTGAGCTGTTTGTGATGCTGTGCTTGATAGCACTTCCATTCTGAACTCATCATTTAGGTGATGACTGGTGAAGATGTTTGTGGAAATGTGATAGTTTTTTTCCCTTACACTCCCCCCCACTGCATTATTTCATATCTTGCAACCTAAATTAAAAAATAATAAAACAAAGCAAACCAAACAAAATCGCAACATTATCCCTTTTCTTGTGAGAGAGGGCATTCTGTGTGTTCAAAGGATCTGGTAGTGACATCTTGTGCATTCTTTTTTCAGAGCCACTATAATGTCTCTGGAGGATTTTGAACAGCGTTTAAACCAGGCTATTGAAAGAAATGCTTTTCTGGAGAGTGAGCTGGATGAGAAAGAAAACCTCCTGGAATCTGTGCAGCGCCTGAAAGATGAAGCTAGAGGTTAGACTTCTCTCTGTCCCTCTCTTCCCACCTGGCTTGTAACTTTTCAGTCCTCTCCATGTATCTTAGAAGTTGGCCTTGAAGTTTGTATCTTTTCAATCTGCACTCTGACATGAAGAAGCAATTGAGGAAGCTTCAAGACTGTTTTTTCCCGCTCTTTGGACTCCTGGCCTTATTCCAGAGCAGCTCACAGAAGCAAACGTGTGTTCTGGCCTCCTAATCTGTGATGGTGCTTCAGGGCCTTAGGGGGTTAAGGAGAGCCAGTACAGCTGGGGCATGTGCTGGTCTGGCTTTCCTGTGACCAGATCAACTTTAATAACCATTAACTTAATTTTTTCCTGACCTGTGAAAAGTAGAGTCAATGAAATGCTAATGGTGCAGTAAAACAGGAGGACTGTGACCACTTCCAGTTACCTTGGAATAGTTTCCAGTGCTAGCTTCTTGATAAGTCAGTAACGCTGGTTGAGAAGAGAGAGACTGCGGAGCTGAACAAACGCCTTCTATTTTCATATCTGCTCAGATTCTGTGCCCTTGAGTTTTTTCCATAAGCTGCAGCCAGGCTGTGGAGCAGAAGTGCTCTGTCTCTTGGCTAGATAGTGCTGTGGCTTCCACCTGGCCTCAGCTCAGGTTTCCTTCATGTGGAGACCAGGGTAGAAGACAAAACGGTGCAATCAGTAGGATCTCCATCTGGCAGAGAGAGGGAGTGTAGCCACGGTGTGCCAGGTTGCCTAGCCTAAGTCTTGATGTGCCTCTGTTACCAGCCTGTAACATGTGGAAAAGAGTTAATTCCCTGCCTCAAAGGAAGCCTTCTGAAAGGGTGTGAAAATTAAAGCTGGATATGAGTTCAGTTGCTTTCACTACAAAAACATCTCGGGCCACAATCCTAGAAAGCCCTTAGTGATCATCCAGATTTGAACATATGCCTGGAATAATTTTTAGAAGGGTAAGTGGCTCTATGTCACTTCCATAAGGGGAACAATCTTTTGAACAAAATATTCTTACCCATTTTTGTCTTGTTGGGTACAAACAGAACAAGAGGGCAAGAGCTTAGACTCTGCCAGGGAAGGTTTAGGCTTCGAGTAATCAGGCATTGGAATGGCCTGCCCAGAGAGGTGGGGAATTCGCCATCCCTGGAGGTTTTTAAAATAACACTGGATGTGGCACTTAGTGCCATTATCTAGTAATCATGATAGTGTTGGATTAAGGGTTGGACTTGATGATCTTGGAGGTCTCTTCCAACCCAGATAATTCTGTGATTCTATGATACTTCAAAGGCTTGTTTGTGTCGATTCCTTCATAGATCTACGCCAAGAGCTTGCTGTGCAGCAGAAACAGGAGAAGCCCAAAACACCGATGCGAAGTACCCTGGAAACAGAAAGAACAGACACTGCAGTTCAAGCATCCTTATCTGTGTCTTCAACTCCCTCGCTGCACCGGGCACCCAACATCAACATAGCCACCCCTGCGACCTTTAGGAGAGGTGACTGGCAGGGAACGAATGCAGAAATAGTATTTGATGCTCTTGTTTTAACTATAGTTTCTGAATAAAGGAGGAATGAGGAGAAGGAAGCAGGTTTAAGTGTTTCAGTTAAATACACCTGAATCCAGTCACCCTGGTCTCAGTATTCAGAGACTGGTTTTTTTAAGGGTGTATTCATAGGCTGTTCATTTCCATTTGATTTGAAATGTCCAGTAATAAAAACTGTGAGGGACAGGATGAGCTGTTGGGACTTCACTTTTAGTTCAGAACTGTCCCAGAGATGTTGGGCTAACTTAGGGGAAGGATTTTGAAAACTTTAGTGTGTTCTTTAATGTCACACTTGTGTTACCTGAATTGGCTTCTCTGTGGGAGTAGATACTCTTTGAGAGAGGCTTTGTTTTTGCTTTGGAAAAGCAGGACACTGACAGGTTGTCCTGGCTGTCTGTACTGAATGACTAGATCTGCTTTCGTGTCGAAAGTATTGGTTACTTATTTTTTGTAAGCACTGATTTATTTCAATATTTCAGACCTCTAACATTAACTCTTCCCTCTTCTTGCTTTAAAAGCCAGAAACTTGTGTAATGATGCTCATTTGCATGTGTAAATGTAAAGACTTGTACTGTTTCATTCTGATGATTTGATATTAAAGCTCTGAGTATTAACGAAGTTTGATTGTGGGCTTCAGCATACTTACGCTAAAATTATGTGTTTTGTGTGGAGAAATTAATGCTTCTGTAAAAGTGAGAGGATTTGGAGATTTGTAGTATAATGAGAGGTGATGGTCCTCTCTTGAGGACACATCCTTCTGGTCCCGCTGCAGCAACAGAGGAGCAGAGTAGGCTGCTGGAACAGCTTTCTAGAAACCCAAGCCACAGCCTGTCTGGAGACTAGCTTAGGACAGCGTAACTTGAGCTGTCTTAGGGAGACAGTGTTTCATATTCCTAATGAATATGAAAGATCTGGAGGTGAGATAAAAAAAGTAAAGGTATTCATTTCCTCTGTATGTCAGGCTGTCTTCTGACTTCCAGTGTCAAAGCTTTTTTTATTTTAAATGACTTAAGTATCCTTCTTTAACCTGCCCTGCAGGTCTTGATGACAGTTACCGTGCAACACCTCTCACACCTGCTGCAAGAATATCTGCACTTAACATCGTGGGAGACTTGCTGCGAAAAGTGGGGGTGAGTGAGCAGCTGCTGGCCAGGGCTCTTGGAAAGGCAGGACTGTCTGAAACCACAGCCAGCACTGGAGACAGTACCTTGTCCCCAGGTTAGCTAAGTGTGGCCTTGAAATTTGGTGTGGGCTTCATATGTTTCTGACGAACCCCCAGATAAAGATGGGGAGTCATCCAGCAACAAAGGTGGGATGATTTAGGATGGGAGTACATGTTGGAGAGCAGGGTAACCGTGGCTCAGTTCCCATGTGTGCTCTAATATGTGCCTAGGGAGGCAGATAGCTCACGTGAATATTTTGTAATCTAAAAAGTGGTGCCTGTAAGAAAGATGTCACAATCTTCCTGAGGAAGCTGAAGGTTTTGTGTACCTGCTGGTGAACAGCATCAACTCCTTACCCTCCCCTACAGAAACAGAGATTCAGCTTTAGAGAGGTGACTGGCTTAATCTCTTAAAAAATTTAGTCCTCACGTGGCACTCACCCCCACCCCCAAGCACTCTCAATGCCATCTTGTGGAAGAGAGCAGTGCTATGTGACATTTGCCCCGTCTGTGTTTACTTTAGGCTTTGGAGTCCAAACTTGCATCTTGCCGAAACTTTGTGTATGACCAATCTCCAAACAGAGCCACGGTGTCCATGTGCATGAACAGAGATGTCCTTGAAACACGCCTGAGTCCCCACCAGCCTCTGTGTGACGCAGGGTGAGTGCTGTTCCCTGCTGTTGTGTCTTAGTGAGAGCTGTTGGTGTTACAGCTCAGTGACCGATACTGCTCTCTTTCGTGTTTTGTTTTGGTAGAGACAGATTTGTTTTCAAAAGATATGAAATTTAGTTATTTGGCATTATGATTTGGATGTCAGTCAAGAATTTGGAATCACTACCTGCTGAAATTCAAAGAGAAGTTGGAATGTTTTGAAAATGGC
The DNA here is from genome assembly GCA_033558185.1 of Dromococcyx pavoninus. NCBI lineage: Eukaryota > Metazoa > Chordata > Aves > Cuculiformes > Neomorphidae > Dromococcyx > Dromococcyx pavoninus. The sequence continues at coordinate 67,676 of JAUMJL010001337.1, read as the reverse complement.
AAATTCAGAGCAAATGTAATACTTGTATTTTGTTATAAACCCTGTGTTTAAATGAGATGAGGTGCAGCAGAGGGTCTCTTGCTTCTTGACTTTCACATTTTACCTTCTTGTAAGACTGATGTCTTAGGAACATTATGGCATTTAGAAACTTATCACAGTTAAGATTCTCATTTATGGAAGAACTGGAAAAAAGGCAAATAATGGATTCACTCAATCCGAATGCTTTACAATTGCCAAGATGTGTTTCTAAGGAGTGGCTGACAGAAGGTTACCTGACTCAACTTATAAATTTGTCGGAACACTTGAACTGATTTTATTTTTTAAACAAATGAAGAAAAATCAGCAAGGCTGTCACATTGCAGTTCAGTGTCTACTTAAACCCTGCCAGTCCTGTACTGCATATTCTTTAGATTCTCTGTAAATTAAGAGCCTGTAGTACAGTTTGTTCAGATTTAATTACTCAACTAGACCCTTGCACTGGGAATACTGTGTTGTCCTGTTACCCTGTGCCCACAGTTGTTGTGTGGAAGGAGTGTTCCACATTGTATTTGCTTTCCTAGCCCGGGGAGAAACCTCATGAAAACTCCTATAAGAAAGCTTCAAGAGCCCTACATTTGTACGTTCGTGCAGCTGATTGCACGTGCACTGCTGTAATGCTAGAACTGAAATTCCAACACCTGTAAAAGATATCTTCTCAGTACTCAGAGGGAAACGGAGCCTTGTGTTAGAGTGGAAACTCAGCTAAGTAATGGGCTCACTCACTGCTCAGAGTGATATTCCTCTATCTATTGATTTTTCAAGCTGAATGGTGCTCTCTGGAGGTGGCCAGTTCCTCTGAAGATGGTGAAACTCAGCGAGAAATGCACTGACTTCTGTTTTATATTCGCAGGTTAGCGAAACGCTTGGAGTTTGGAGCACGGCCTTCAAATATTGCAGGACCAATGAGCCATCCCTCACAAAGCGTTGTCAAGATGCTGCTATGAAAAGTCTGGCTGGCTTTGGAAAAGGGGGAAAAAATAACCTTTAGTTTTAAAGAGAATATCAATGAGCAATCGGGCAGCAGCCTCAGGATGGGTGAGAACTGAAGAAGCTGCAATTGGCCGTGGCCCCCCTGTGTCCTTACCCAGCCCGGCCTCTCTGCCGAGTTCTGTGTGTGATAAAGCAACAGGGCTTAGAATTGCTTCCTACATCAGTTGTGGCAAATAACTCCTTGGAAGTCTCTTCTTTTGACAGTGCCAGTCAAAGCCATTGTCCCACTACCTGCAGCAGAGGCAGCATCCCTGTGCAGTTCCTCAGGCTTTGGCTTGTGATGTTCATACAGCACCAAGGTGTTCTGGCTTCAGTTTGGATTGTGCGGGCTTTGCCATGGGTCCCGTGTGCTGCAGTCCCAGTTAGAGAAGGGTGTTTACGAGGAGGAGGGTATATTTCTGCAGGGAAGCTGCTCAGCCCTTTGTGGGGTCCTTGCTGCTCAAAACCTTGCTACACAAACCCCCGCCTCTAGTGATAAGGTGGCTTTGTAAGCAGTGATTTGCCATTAAGAACAGGTCGTGGCTGCAGTGAGTAGTGCTCAGAGTCCTCAGGAGACCCCAGAGCCAGCAGCCACGCAGGAGCCTTTGGACTGGCTTAGCATACATACATCTTTTTTTCTGATCTTGTGGCCTGTAAAGCCTGGCTGTTGTAGGAAGCAAGAGACCCGAATAAGTTCCCAGTTGTAACATCTTCACAGGTGGATTTTACTGCTTTCCAAACCTTCCTTTGTTAATGTGCCTTGGCTATTAGAGATTTTTTCCTGTTTTATATTTTCTATGAGAATATATGATTTTAGCTGTTACTAATTGAGAAATATATTTTTAACCTGAAAAGTCCTTTATGCTAGACAAGTGTTATATGAGTAGAGGATTATTTTAGGGTTTTTTTCCCCTATGGAATATTACTGTATTTTGGTTTTAAAAGGGATGGGTTCACTCACAGTATTAATGTTCATTATGGAAGCCTATACTAGCAAAAATAATTGCAACTAAACCACTTCTATGACTTTTGCAGGGTGTGGGAAGAGATTGCTTTACAAAAGAATGCAGAAATGGGTTTGGGTTTTTTTTCTTTTTTTTAAGAAAATTCTGTGAAAATAGTCACTGCGATAGGAAATAACCACATATCATTCCATTATTCAGGCCATCTACAAAGTTTGCTTAACTGGGGAGCAGAATAAAGCTTACCTTGAATGTTAGTTGTTGATTCACTTTGGGTTTGGGGTTTTTTTTGCCATTTGTCATGGTGGTTTATGCACAGATGTTTACTACCAGATTCTCATTTGTTTCTGATCAATGAAGCGAAAAGAGACATCGTTTGTTTTACTGAACCATATGCAAAGACTTTCCTGCATCTCTTACTTTTCATGGTTTCGGATCCTAGGGAAAATAAATATTCATAGAGTCATAGAATCGCCTGGTTGGAAAAGACCTTTGAGATCATCGAGTCCAACCGTTCCTATCCACCACTAAACCACATCCCTAATAAACTTGTCTACCCATCCTTTAAACCCCTCCAGGGATGGGCACTCAACCACCTCCCCTGGGCAGTCTCTGCCAGTGCCTGAGAACCCTTTCAGTGAAGAAATTTTTCCTAAGGTCCAGTTTGAACCTCCCCTGGCAAAACTTGTGGCCACTTCTTCTCACCCTCTCTTAAAATCTTGAACTCTTGCATTTTAAGCATGATATTTGTTGTCTTACACGAGGAGTTGACACTCTTTTCTTACCCGTGAGGAGCGGAAGCGCTGGAACCATTTGTTAGTTATGCTGACAAAGGGACTCAGTGGATTGTGAAGCCCAGAGGGATCAGTCAAGACAAGTTGTGTTTTCCTTATTTTGCCAGAACTTGCGGGCTTGGTGAGCGGGTTGGCTTGCAGTCAGACTGAGACACAGCTCTGAGATAAGGCAGAAAGCTGGAAAATTGTAATGGGGCTTGTATTGTGTATTTTACAGATATGTTATTAATGTGACTACAGATATAATCAGACAGACTCAGGGTGGATATGAGAACTGACAAATCATTTAGTCCAGAACAGTTACCTTTAATGGTACTGAGGAACTGGTTTTTAGGAGAGGAACTTTGGTTGGGGCACTATTGCAGAAGGATGCATTCTGTGGCATTTGCTAAAGAAACCGAATCCCTGTTTTGTCACAGGCTTTGAAAAACAGGGACTGGAACCTGAGTTTATCAAGTGATAGGGCAGTGATCTAACCATGAGACCAAACTTTAGTGTCATTAATGTGATTTTCTACATGAATTCCTTTCAGAAGGGCTCCATGTTCCGTTTTCTGGTTCTGTTCCAAGTGTTGGTGCTTAAGACCATTCGCTATGAAGTCTGACCTCCTTGTTCCCTTGTTCCCACATGTTGAACAGCTCACAGACTGTGTTTAACAGGCAGCTCTGGAGAGTGTCTGCAGAGCTGGGCTGTATGGATGATGGAGCACTGAGAAGGTCTCATCCCATAGCTTCTACCCCCTCTCCTCTGCAGCTTGTGACCTTAACCACTCTAAATGGATTATTGTGTAAACTCTTTTTCATGAGCAGAGAGAATTCTTTGGGCTCTGATTCTGCTAGCTGAACGGTGCCCAGTCTGAATCTGCAGTTCATGATCTTTGTGTCTTTTGGAACAATGCTTACATTCAGAAGATCACCTGTCAGGGTGGATGTTCTTGCATGAGTTGCTCCCCTGCGGTCGTACTGCTCAAGGTTCATTTACTGTACAATGTCAGGCATCATCGAGAAAGCTCTCTGTACTCTGCACCTGGCTTTGCTGTGCATGACTCTCAGCTGCTGCAGTGAGACCTCAGTGCTGGCTGCTGTCTGACAGTTCCAGAGCTGCATGGATTTGTGGTTCCCAGGAGGGGGCTGTGGTGCTGCTGAAGTGCTCCAAAAATAAAAAGTTACTGCATGCTGATCCCTTAATGCAGAACAGCTTGGCTTGGATCACTGCATTCAGTGTGGGCTGATGTTTCTCTTTGATTTCAGCCTGCTTTAGAGGCTTTAGTTGGGAATAGCCCTACACACACAGACTCCCAGGGTGGGTTCTGTTGCCTGGAGGCAGGCACTTAAAGCCCTGTCTGATTTCCAGCTGCCACACCAGAATGCTGCAAGGCTCCTGCAGGCCCTGGGTACATGCCAGGGTACCTCAGTCAGCACTGTGTGTCCACATCATTTTACGTTCATCTCAGTGTATGTGGTTTTTTTTTAATTATTATTATTCCTTCAAAAGCAATCGCTTAGGAGAAAATCAGGTTTTTGTTCTAACGACTGCAGATGACCTTTTCTAAAAGTATTTAATTTGTAAAGAAGCTCTGCTGCATCCCCCTTTCCCTTTGAGCATGCTGTACTGCCCGCAGGTGACACCTGTACACAGGAACACTGGAGTAGTTTTTATAGCCTTTTATTAGTGTGTAAGCACATCCATGGTGCATGTACAACAATTGACTTAATTTGAACAAATGATACTTTATTTTTCAGTAAGTGATTAAAAAGGCATTTCCAACTTGTGAATGGTGCATCGGGGGTGTAGTAACCAGGAATAAACCCTATATTAATCGTACACTCAAGACAAAATGAAAGTTTAAGAAAAGATTAACTGACCAATGCCTTTTTATACCCCCACTGCAACAGTCTCACAAATCCTGTGTAAACTATAGTTCACTGGGATTTAAATCATCTGAGCTACTAGAACTCACTTTCTGTAAGATTCTCTAAGTGAATTACTCTGAGTGTTAAAAGACCCCACGTTTTCAAATACACTTCATGGTAAAATAAGTTTTAGAGTACTTTTAACGTCAGTCTATACATTGGAGACAAGGCAGTTGTGTTTTTATCATTGTCAGAGGAGTGGGTGTATGTGACCTTGATACTAAGAGCAGACTTAAACAGTGCTAAATATCATCCTCCCTTCCCCTTGCTGCAGTGCAATTTTTTAAGCGTGTTTATTCACTGGCTTTTGTTCCATTGAAATCTCCATCTCTTGCATCCATTTCTTCGTCACCTCCGTCTGTTGCGTTCTCAATTACCCTTCTGCCTCCAGATCTGCGGGGTGGGGCAAAGGATGCTGGTTCATTTCCCCTCCTGCAGTATGAAAAGAAAAAAAAAATCAGACAGTTGGTCACGTTCATCCTCACAAATAAGCAGAGTTTTGTAGCATTACGTGTGGGGCTGATGCTTTTAAATGCAGAACAGCAAAGAGCTGTGAGCCTCTAATACAGCTTTCTGTTCTGTAGCACGAAAGAGTAATTTGTGGACAGGTGGGGACTCCGAGTTGCTTGAAACTGTGACAGGATGCCTGTTCTTGTCCTTAAAGTTCTTTTAAATAGTCTCACCTGTCCCAGTTCCCCCCCTCCCCCCCGTTCATTTCACTGTTGTCCCCTATGGGAACTGCAACTGGTTGTGTTCTGAAGGAATAGGAAAGGAGGCTGTTTGTACCCCACGAGGAATTGTCCCTCCAGTCCATTTAGAAGAGAGAGGAAGGAGAGAACTTGTTCTGAATTTCTGACCTGCAGTCTAAACAAGCCCATCCTAGAATGGTTTGGTTGGAAAAGACCTTGAGATTATTGGGTCCAACCATACCAGTTACTGAAGGCCCACAGGACTGGGACTGGAGCAGTGCTGCTGAGCCCACAGCCCCTCCCTGTAAAGAAAGCACCACAGGTGCTTTGATGTGTGTGGCATCCCAGGCTGCGAGTAGTTCCGCTCTCGTTCCCAATAGAGAGAGGAAACCACTGCTGCTTTGGAGCTGTGTTGTAAATCAGGTGCAGAAGAGCTTACAGAACATGCTTTTTCCCATCTTATCCCCTTTTCCTCTCCCATCTCCCTCCCATCCCCGTAAATTTCACAGTCACAGCCCAAGGCAGGGACACTTTGGTCCTCAAGGTGAATTTTTTGGAGAGGTATGAGCAAGTGAGACGTAAGAGGAGTTTGTCTCTCGTTGGCCTCAGTTGCTACTGTGCTACAAAACATTTAAGCTCTGTAACACGGCCTCTCACTAGCCCCTCAATTAAGCAAACCTTTGTAAAGGCTTGAGACCACAGACATAAGCAATAAAATAAGTTCATCGTCGCCAAATGTTGTGCCCAAATTACTAATTTGGTGTTAAATACATCTGACTGCACTTTTGGGTACAGCAATCATGCATAAATATTTAAAGGCTTGTCTTGTCCTTGCAAAAGACTAAGCCGACGTTGCCCGTCCTCAAGCAGCTACTCCAGTCCAAAGTACAAAGGAAGCAGGGAGGAACACTGGCCAGGCTAACTTATTTCAGAGGCACAAATCTGTGTGTCCAAGGTGGAAATGTGACACGTAGCCTGTTTTCCACAATTCTGCCCCTAAACTTCAGTGAGAGCAAGTAATGAGCAGGATGAAAAAGCTTCATTTAAGATCAGCTGTTGGTTACCCTGGGTTGTTCTGATGCCAATGGCACACATTGAACAGGAGGATCACTTCTACCCTGACATGTGCTTAGCAGGGTCTAACAGCAGTGTGATACTTTGTGATAGCAGATATTTGCTGTCACTGTTTAACAGCTCCTTTCCCCGCTGGACTCAATTACTCACACGTCATTTGTAAGAGAACTTTCCATGCTGCAGTGATTCCTGGGAGTTGTCAGAGAACAGCGGACAGGTGTGGAGCAAGAGTCTCACCACACCCTGCAGTGCAGCCTTGGCTACGGAGAACTGCACTCCCTGTGTGCACTGACCCCGTGAACTGAGCTGTCGTGGGATGCACAGACTGTTCCAAACTGGAACTGGCCCTGGGGGTGAACGTTTCTTGTTTGTATCTGTTCCTTCCAAACAGGTTTGTGGTTTCGATAATATTCACGTGGCCATTCGCAGTAGTACCTCCAGAATACTGCAGATAGTTGAGACAAGCCCTAAGCACTAGTGGTTGCTCAGCATCTCTGTATTTAATTCACCTTTGAGTAAGTGCCAAGGGAGCAGCACTTGATAACATCCTGACTGGAAATATTAGACTGACTAAAAGGCACATGCAAGGACAAGACATCATCTTTAAATATTCGTGTATTCACAGCAAAATCCAGCATATATAAAATAGAAGATATACAAATATTACAAGGCAGTAGCTCTTTAATTTTTTGCAACAGTGGGTATTATTTCTGTTTCCAGAGAATATGATAAAGTATAATATAATGCCGTGCTACTTTACAGTGTAAATACTAATTTCTGTGTCCGTGCTTTATGTTTTAATAACAGTAGAGAAGCAACCTAATGTCTGCAAAGTAGCTCTAAAAGCCTAAATAATAACTAGTTGTAAGCAATACAGGCACAAAGTGCTATGTAAGGAAAGGCAAGACTTCCTCTTTTGTCTGTGACTGAGTGGTGTGAGTGTGATACATCACATGCAAGTAAGATCTCAGGTGAGTTAGACGGGATCTTACCTTAGAGTCAGCATTAAAATATGCATAAGAAATACTGTGAAATTCTGATGACATGCTGGGACACTTTATTCCTTAGTACTTTCAATCAGTTTTACTAATCAATGGTGTATTTAATTAGGAAAAAAGTAATCTTTGTGGTTGTGTGCAAAGATGAGGTGCAAAAAAGACAATTTTCATGCAGAAAAAGAGTACTTTATTAGGTACTCTGTTGGTAGAGCTTGTGAGAATGCAACATTGTTAAGTCTACATCAGTAAATTACATAACCTACTTGTAAGAAAGATATATCCCTGTCAAACAGCTGATGGTAGCTAGATTATTGTAATATTTGTCTCTTTTGATAAAACAGATTAATGCCAAGATATCCAAGCCTTCACAGTTTGCAGAGACATATAATTTTTAATTGGGCCAAAGAAAATGGAAATGTGTACAACACAAGCTAGCTGCAAAGTTGAAGGCATGGTACCTGCTTAGTCTTTCGAAGGTTCCTGTGTCCCTCTGAAACAGAGATAAGAGAGTCCCGGGCAGTTACACTAAGCACACGGTCATGATCAGAGGTAGGTAGATTACGTTTAAATAATTAAGCAAACTACATTTTAGCCAATTATATTACAGTTAGGTAAAACAGAAATAAGCCTTATGCTACTCCATGTAAAATGGGCTGGGGACAGCCACTCGTTTGTCCAGCGACGCTGGCGGAAGGGGCTGCCACGCCCCTGGCTCTTCACTTCGAAGTAAATCCACACCTGCAGGGTCATGCGTGGCACTGGCAAACACACTGGCAAAACTGCTTCAGGAACACAGCCAGGCAGGTGCTTTACTTTTGAAATACTGTTGAGTTTTAGTTAGAAACCAAAGTTTTATGTGTGCTGGTGCAGACAAAAGCCTTTTCCTTATAATTCAAGTCAGCCTCTGTATTTCAGCGAGTTGGTGTTTCCACACCCGCCGAGCACGGGAGAGCTTGGCTCTGGGCCTGACTGATGGTCACAGCTAAGGGACATTTTGATCTTTTTCTTGGTGTGATGACACTGAATCCCTTTGTGGTGAAGCCCAAAGAGACTTTTGGGTAAGAACCATATAATGTGCTTTGCCCTTTGCTGCCTGTGATGTTGTCTAAGACTTTTCATGGTCGCTGCGTACAAGTTGTGCGTGTGTGAAAGTGTGATAAGCACAAGCATTTCCACCCTTTTGTGACTGCTTCTGTACAAACAAATACAGCCATCATATAAGGGGTGTTTTCAAAAGCAACCAAACTTAATTCTGTTCCTATTTAAACCAACAGGGGTTTTGATTAGAAAGAGTATGGCCTGTGTGTGTTGTCACCATTGTTCATCTCACAGCTGAAATCCTGAGACTGCTGCAGTCTGTGAAATGCACTTTGCGTTCTGACTTTGACCTTCTGTTGCATCTGCCGAGCTAATACAAGGAATGAGTAGCTTTGCAGCATTGTCAGTGTCTGTTCTTTACTTAAACTGTTTTTTTTTTTCCACTTCTGTAGTTTAGTTCTAAATTTCAAGGCTGTCAATGAGTGGGAATGGCTACCCCAGACAAGGGCACTTTACCTGAGCTTGCTCTTCAGCGCTGCAACCTCACGGCCCAGGGCCTCGTTACTCTCAGTGGCTTCATCGAGCTCTCTCTGCAGCTTTCTGCGGTTTGCGTTGATACGCTGAGACTCCTCCTCAGCCTCTTCCAGCTGTCTTTTCAGTTGCTTCAGTCGTGTGTTGCCCTTCTCAGCCTAAAGGGAAATTTTAGAATAATGCTTTCGTTCAGAACAGATCTAATAACTTTACATTCCTCAGTTTACTTTCACACTTATCTTGAAAGGGTTTCTGAAACATGGCCTGAATCAAAGGTAGAATCTTAAAATTTAAAATATATAAAAATAACTTGGCTTTGTGGGAGATGATCTTGCTGATAAACATTGTATTCAGACACTAGCTTGTTGCTTCTTTTGCTGCACAATCCTGTCTCTGCTTTTCTGGCTTGCAGGTTAGTCTGGATTAGATAAAGCTAAATTTTTAAACCAGACTGTGTTCCACACCTCCATTCTTGCACCAGTCAGGACGTTGTGACTGTCCTGTGTGTCACTGTGCAGGCAGATGACCCCAGCTACCTGATGAAGAGGATCAGTGCTCGGGCACTTGGCTCGGCATGGAAGAACTATATTGTCCTGTCTTTCAGCAAAGGGCTGGAAAGATCTTCCAGCACAGAATCTGAGCAGACAGTCTGCTTTAAGAGGGATATTTCTTTGAGGCAGAACATGGAATTTTGCTTTCTTAAGGTAAAACTGAGAAATCCCCGTGCCCCAGATTAAGGCCCCCATCATGCAGTCCTATACCTGATCTTTGTACTGCTCTGCCTGCTTTCTCTCGTCCTCCACCTGCAGCAAAGCATCCTTCAGCTTCTTGTCCTTCTGGCGCAACGTCTTTGCCGCAGCCTGCTTCTCTCTGCAAGTGACAGCGAGACAGTTGGTGATGGGCAAACTCGGTGCTCTTCCTCTGCTTCAGGCTTCTTGTTCTTGAAGGCAGCACCAAAGACCCATATGTTACAGGCCTTGCTGAATTTAGCAGGTGAATTCCAAGCAAAACTTAAAAGGTCATGTTATTCTGATTTAAAACAATTACGTGTCTTTGGTAAATGCTAGAGGTGCTCCAGGGGAATCTATTCTAAAACACAAGATCATGTCTCCAAGATGTAATCCTACAAGTGGCACAATGTGTTATGGCAATTAACCTGGCAGGGTCATAGGGCATTTACCCCAAAATGTAGGGGAGCAGCTCCTTGCCTGTGATACCAGTAGAACTTTTCAGGAATAAAATGGTTCTTAATCAGAATCTGTAACAAATCCAGTTACTGGCCATATGTCTAAGAACTATTAAGTGACGGAGAGACTTAAGCAAGTATTAAGCAAGTATCATCAGGGACTGAGAGCGTGATGATACAATTCCTGTATGCCTTTGCTTACATTCTGTCTCATTAACTGGAAAAATAAATGGACAGCTGTGCCCTCAGGGAGACCAGTACCTGGCTTCCTGTTCCAGTTGCTCTTCAAGAGAAGCAATTTTGGCCTCCAGTGCAGCAATTGTAGCTTTGAATTTGGACTTCACAGCTCCCTCCATCTCCTGCAACTTACTCTTCAGCTCTTTGTTCTGCCTCTCCAGTTGCTGCCGAGCGTTTTCGTTCTTCTGTGCAGTTGAGCGCTCTGTTGCCAGCTCATTGTTGAGCTGCTCTGCCTGCAAGGGTGAGAATGGGTGCTGTCAGAAGGGTTGTGTGCTTCCACAGAAACGACAGAGGGTTGGCAATTCTCCGAACCATAAATAGCTTTCCCTGCAATACACACAGAAAGTGGCACACGCTGGAATGAGCTCTACCTGCTGCACTGCTTTCCTCATGCGATCACCCATTGCCTCTATGTTGCTTTGCTCTTCTTCCAGCTCTTCCTCCAGTTGGGTGATTCTTGCCTCCAGGCGCCGTTTCTCATCCTGAAGGCTTGTCCTGTAAGGTTAAATTTAATGTGTGTAGTTATGGCTTTGACCAGTTGAATGTGCCTACAACTGATATGAACTGCCAGTAAATCATGAAGAAAAGAGAACCAGATATTTCGATGAGAGTAGTCATCTGGGTGTCTGTTGTGTTGTCAAGACCAGATGGCTGTTGGGAGAGGAACACAGCCTCTCTTGGCAGTGCTGCAGTGTTCAGCAGCAAGTTTACAGCCTTCTGAGTAATCCAGTCCATTCCTACCTTCCAGAAGTTGCGCTTGCAAGTTCCTCTGCCATCTCTTCTTTCTCCAAATCTGCTTGTTTGCGAGCTCTCTCTGCAGCAGCCAGTTCCTAGGAGAAAAGGCAGCACAGTAAAGAAATAAAGAAGCAAATGTTCAGGCTAACAATTACAGCATGATAAACAGGACTGTAAACTTTCTAAGACAGTTATAAGATGGATTGTCTTGTTAACGGGATAAATTCTTGCCATATCATATATCCTAGAAAAGTACAATGAAATTCACTTTATCCAGCCTGTCAGCTGGTTTCCTTTTTTGTTGGTTTTACTAACAAGATTGCCATTTAATACGTGTAGGAATAATAGCAGTAACAAGACTTCAGGAATTTATAGCTATTGAAAACAGTTGGGATCCTACAGTTCATTTCCCTTTAAGACCAGTGAACTGTGCCTTCCTCCAATGTGATTTTTTGCAGCTTCATCTCACTCTGCTCAGATGGAGATCCAACAGCTTTAGTGGGGTGCATGGAGCACGTGGAACTTGTTACAAGAGCTGCTCACAGCATTCCATCTCTGGTAGCTGCTGAAGGTCATTTGTAGTCAGCTTCATACTGCTCTGAGTTTCCCACTTTACCTCTTGAAGCTGAATGAGTTCTGCTTCCAGGCCCTTTGCTTTCTTCTCATTTTCTCTGGCTGTAGCAAATATTTCTTCTCTGGCAGCCCGTGCATCATCCAGCTCTCGCTGGTAGTCCTTCATCTGAGCCTTGTTCAAAAAAATAAGAGGTTTATTTTTGTCTGGCTTTATTATAATTTCCGTAGAAAGAAATCTGGACAGAATAGAACATATAAACATTTACAGAGCCATAATGCCTGCTTAAATAATACTTTCTGGACAGATCAGGTAGCACATGTGTGGAAAGGTCCGAAATGCTATTCCAAAAAGAGCAATGCTTCCACTTGTCCACTGTGGCTTTTGCAATGCTTATTGCCTATATTTCCACTGGATATCTGAGACAAGTGCAGTCTTAATCTTTTTGATACATCCTTTGTTGTTGTTTAGCATACGGCAGAGCACTTGATACAGAGACTTACAGTGCAAACAGGAAAATGCTAATTCAGAGACAACATGATTTCTGAAGTCTTTTGTGCTTTTGAGTCAAGTGTTAGAACTAGGATTGAAGTCCTGTAATAGATTTTATCCTGTGGCCCTTTCTTTACATGGAAATCATATGTTTTCCTTCATGTGGGTAAATCAATAACAGATGAGTGCTGGCCAGAGAATTTTGGAAGTTCTCTGCAATGATGAAATTAGAGATTTTCATCATGTGCCATGTGAAGTTTTCCATTGTCATTCAAACCGACCACTAGAGAAGCAGTGAGAAAAACTATATTTGTTGAGATTACATACCTGTAATTTGCGAAGTTGTTTGATTGCTTCTTCACGAGCTTTATTAGCAGAATCAGCTTGGCTTTCGAGATCTTTAACATCAATCTCCAGCTTCTTTTTGGCTGCAGCTGCCAGGGCACGTTGCTTCCGCTCATCTTCCAGTTCCGTTTCATATTCATGGAGCTGATCATTAAAGAAAACAACTGAAGTTTAGGAAAGTCCTTGAGCACCCTTTAACACTCTTTATATGTTGGAGTAATGTACGGAGTCCCCTATATCTCTATTAATTGTAATTTCCCTGGCAGTTAAATTTCAATTTTGTCCAAAAATTAAGAATTCATGACAGGAGTCAGCAATCTGGTTTCTGTATTCGTGGCAATGTCTGCTACAAGGTGATGACTCTATCAGTTGTCCTTGCTGTCATGGCACTGCTACACAGCCAGGCTGGGTCCTCTCAAGTTTTCGTTTCCAATGCCTTCGTATCCGTTCAGACACCCTGGGAAGGCAGATGTGTTAGAAGCTCTCGTTTTCACTTGCACTGAGAACACAGGGAAGGTTCTTCTGACTGTGTCAGAAATACCAGTTCACAAATTTTATACTATATTGGTTGTGTGTTAAATTGTTACCTCTGTTGGCAATCGTGTACCTGGTACTGAAACACGAAAAATCTCATTATGCAGTTTTGTGCCTTTTTCAGTACAATAATTTACTACTTCTTTTTATTATTTGCCAAGCACAAGGCAATGTCACGTTTCCTTCTCGTTGTAGTAACGTGCTTTCAGCAGGGGTGCGAGGCTGGGGACTCTCGGCCGCCTGGGCAAGGTATTCACAAAGGCAATAATAGGGAACAGTACCTGTCTAAGGAGTTGTCTTCTCTTCTCCTCATTCTGTTCATCTCTGGCTTGCAAATCTCTTTCAAACTGCCCTTTCAGGGCCTGCATATTAACCTCCAACCTGAGTTTAGCATCTTCAGCAGCCTGTAGCTCATCCTCTAGCTCTTCTAATTGCGTCTTCATCTCTTCTACTTGCTGTTCAAGGGTGCGCTTAGATTTCTCCAATTCGTGGACCTTTCAAGCAATGAGAATTTAATAGACTTTTGTAAGAAATAGAAATAATTCTAGTTAAATACAGTCTGCTGCAATATAGGTCACATTTGAAAATATTTGCTCTGGACAATGAATGAACTAAGTTGCACCAAAAATGGAAAATGAGCATTTTTTGGTACACTTGAAAGATCTGTCTTAAAATAACCTGAGACTCCCTTTATGCTAAACTTTCATTTTCTAATCTAGTCAAGTACCATAATTGAATTTATTTATTATTAGAAACAATATTATCATATTGCTGTAATAAAAGAAATTATTTGCCATGCATCAGTGGACATTTCCTGCAGCTACACAAGTAAATGTTAGGCTGGTGGCAAAGTCAAATACAACTAATAAAATCAGATTTGCAGAGTTCACAACTTCAAAGCTACTTAATAAACTGGTAAATTATTTAGAATCTCTTTAATGTTTTTTCAGACTTGGAAATCAATAAGAATCTGCTTCATGCTTGAAGTCATGTTAAAAATAAAGATGATATATGGTTACTTTGCCAAGTCTTTTGAAAGTTTGGTCCCAAATGGAATAACCTTTGAATTGTGTATGAAATATCTGACCTTACTACATGGATTTGAATGCTACAGACAATTTCCCACACTGGAAACAACGATCTGTTTGTTAGCTGCTATTTTAAGTTATTGTTGTGGAAATTATTCAAAGTCCAAAACTTACATTCTTGCCAACATCATCTTTGGAGCTAACAAGATCTTCCATTTCAGCTTTCAACAATTTGTTCATTCTCTCCAGTTCTTCTTTGGCTTCCAAAGCCTCTTCAAGTGCTCGGGCCAACGACAAAGCCTTTGTTTCTTTTTCTCTTGCTTCAGCTTCTGCTCTGTCCCTTTCGTCTGCATATTTTGAAGAGATATTTTTCTCTTCAGCTAGCATCTGTAAAGAGGTAGTGTCAGTACAGGAAGCCATTAGTAGTAGGGTTTTTCTATTGCAACTGTCTTGTCAGTTCTTAATGACATAGAAAATTAACCAGTGGATGTGTAATTAAAATTTAGTGTATTTTTTGTCCCTGCTTTATCCTTCACTAAACTCTGAGACTTCCAGAGAAGTTAGGTGATAACACAGCTAGGGAGAATCTTAAATCTATACCTGATCAAACTTCTTCTGTTTCTTCTCCAGGTTGGAGACCAGCTGACGCTGGTTGTCTAAGTCCACCACCAGGTCATCCAGCTCCTGCTGGAGCCTGTTCTTGGTTTTTTCCAGTTTATCATAAGAAGCAGCCTTTTCCTCAAACTGTTGTGTGAGACTTTCAATTTCCTTCTGAAGTTTCTTTTTGCCTTCTTCCAAGGTTTCTACTGTGCTGCAATATTCTTGTAGCTTCTTCTTGGAGTCAGAGAGCTGAAATTTTAATTCAGAGGACAAATCTTTATAGCATTCACAACAACGCCTGGCTGAGAAGATGGCCAGGAGACAACCAAGACCCAGAAATCTTACCTAGTTTGACCCATGTGATGCCAGTGGCCAGTTACCCATCACCCAGCCTCCATAAAAAGAGGCAGGCCACAAACCTGCACACACAGGCCTGCGGTGTGCAATACTGTCTTGGGAGCTGCCCTGCATTTGCTCCTGCCCTAGAGAACACACTTTAAAGAAGGAGCCTGCTGTGGAGCTTCACTGATGCCACCTGGACTAACAGCACTCGTCCCCTGAAGGTCCATGTGCTGTGCCAGGGTACTCGTACAGATCTAGAGCCTCTGGAATTACTGACAAAACTCTCAATGATGGAACTAGTGAATTAGCTATGGCACTGATACCTGTATTGTCAGTGTTGAAATATGTCTCTCCAGATTTTGTTTTGCTTCTATTTCTTCATCCAACTGTTCTTGCAAGCTGTTCTTCTCCTCCTCTAACTGTCGAAGCTTGGTAGACACATTTAGCTTCTGCCGTGTCTCTTCCTGAAGCAGCTCCTACAGACACCACATCAATCAGCAATACTTGCATTAATTTAGGTCTTTTTATAGTGCATTTAATAAATAGTGTATATAAGCTGTTACTGGATAAAAGTTTACCTGGGTATCTTGTAGTTGAGATCCCAAGGTTGCAACGTCTTTGGTCAATTTGATTGTCTTACTTTCTGCTTCATTGAGCAAACCAGTAACATTTTCAACCTCAACCTATGAGACACCACAGTGAATAAATTCAGTTATTATCTTCCACAATTTCAAAACTCTCCCTCCAAACTTTAGTTTGTTCTAGATTGAAATCCTAACTTTGAATAGGACCTGAATCTGTTCCTAAGCACCTGGATCACCTCAAACACTAACAGTGTTTCTAGCTTAACTGGAATTCAGAATTTTGCAATAGTTTTTCTGGAGCATGTGTAGGATTTAAGACCTGTGGAAGTAAAACCTGCACATAAACACTGTAGTGTCTGTATGTGTCATCCTTGTGACCGTTGTATTAAGACTCCCCCCAAGTTCTAATACCTTTTTTGTCTAGTTTTCCTTAGTATATATCAAAACCTCGTCATATGCATAAGGCAATGCTAATATACTGTTTTCAGTGAATGGCAAAGCAGAATGGGGATTTTTGTGGATTTTCCTTCCTCTTCTCAAGTTTGAAAGAAGTCAATGCATTTTGATTATATTTCCTTATTTATCCACTAACCTAAAGCAATAAAGGAAAGCTTTCTGCTGCTATGAATGCAGTTCTGACAATAAGCTCTATTAGTATTGATGGACACTGAATGAACCCCAAAGAACTGTTTTAAATTATCTTCACTTATTTGTTATTAGACACTAAATCATAGATAAGTGAGCATTCTCACTTCATCGTCATTTTTTTCTGAGCACCTGATGTGTTTAATAGCTGTCTCACCCATTTCCAAAAGTCACATTTGTAACAATGTTCCCAACCACCCAAAAATGAATGAACAGAAACTCTGAAACGATGCAGCACAGTCCCTGAACCAGCAGGGCATTACAGAGGGACAGGGAGATAAAAGGTCTCACTTCCATGAGACAGAGCAGTTGTAATTGTTGAATTGTGTGATAATTGAAGTAGGAGTTCAAGGTAGGAGCCCTACAGATGACAAAAAATGAGCATTTCAGCTGAAGGGCCAGGATTCCTTTAGATTTACGATCACAGAACAGCATAAACCGGTCTTCTCAACCTGAAGGTGTCACAGCAAGAAGTCCAACACCTTCCTTACCTGTAACTTATGAACTTTTTCATTGAGTTCTGTCCGAATGCGCTCTCCATCGGTGTATTTGGACTGTAACTCTTGCAGCTGCACTTCTAGCTTCTTCTTTTTGTGCTCCACATCTTGTTTGGACTGGTTCAGGCTCCTGACTTCATTAGCCAGATCAGAGTTTTCTTTCTCCAGTGTCTGTTTGGTCTTGTCCAAGTTTGCTTTAGCCTACAAGTATGGAAAGAAGAAAGATGGTCTACAAAACGAAGCTCTGTTACGTAGTGGACAGTATCTGATAAGATGGGTCTCCGTTTACCCGTTTAAATTGTTCCAGCTGCTCTGTAAGCTCTTCCACAACTTGTGTGTGCTTTTGCCTCATCTCTTGGACCTGGGCTTCGTGAGTTCTAGTCTCCTCCTCCAGGGCTTTCTTCAGCACTGTGACCTCCTGTTCACGCTTTGCTCTGGAAGATAACACCCATAAATGGAGCAGCAGCAGCAAGGAGTGTCCCACTCAATGGGAAAACAGCACCACTGCATAGTGACTGGGCAGTGTTGGACTGAGCTTGATGGCTTTTATTTTCTGGCCCATTTGCTACATCCCCGTACCTGAGCTCTTGCTGGGTGGCTGTGGTATCCAAAGTATCCTCAAGCTCTGTCTTAAGAGCCTCCAGCTCTTCGCCCAGGTCTCTCTTCTGTTTTTCTGCTTTGTTTCTTGCAGCTCTCTCAGACTCCAAGTCTTCCTGGAGATCGGAGATGTGAGATTCCAATTCACGGATCTTTTTGAGGGCATTGTTCTTCTGACTAGTTTCATCTTCAAGCCTGAAAAGAGAGTATTTAATTTTATTTATACATATATATATATAAAATCATTTCACTTGGATAAAACCAGAACACAGAGATTAAAGCTTTATAAGTTTTGTGCAAGGAAGCACCAAAGAAAGAGGGGAGACTGACGCAAAAAGGATCTGGCACCTGTACTTTATCAGGACACAATGCCTGGAGATGCCAATCAGCCAAATTGGCAAAATTGCTGGTTGAGTGTAAATTTATGCAGAAAATCCACTGAGACTCTGGAATGGATCCAGGTCAGTCTCTTAAGTGTTTTTGTCCTTTTTCTGTGAAGTGTGCTGTTACGTTTCATTACTTGACAGCACTGCCAGTGCCTTTGGAAAGAGGAGTTTCCATTGATATCTGGAGGCCGAATTATGTGTCTATGGGCAAACAACAGTATAATTAATTTTCACAAAAGGAAATCTGGAAAAAGGGGAAAGCATGTTGGGAGGATCTAACTGAGAGGTGAGATTCATGGCTGCAGCATCTCAGTGTCTGGGAAGGTGAGAGCCATATGTCCCAGCCTGGGTTTTCAGGAGAGTACCTGGCCAGGGCAGCCTGCAGCTCCTCCTCCTTCTTGGCTAGTTGTGCCTTCAACTCAGCGATTTGTGCCTGGAGCTCCGCAATTTGCTCGTGTAGATCACTTGACTCTCCTTCCAACTTCCTCTTAACTTTCTCCAGTTCTTGTCTGCTCTTCTCTTCTTTCTTCAGTCGCACTGAAAAAGAAAGGATTTTGGTGATGGGATTGCATTACTGCGAGGAGTCCTTAATCTGATCTTGAACTTGGGAAAGAAAATGTTCTGACCTGGCGAAGCCATGTCTGTAACTACAAGTCACTGCACTTCGGAGGCAACGTGCAATACCTCACTGCCATCACTTATTTAATTTATTTCTCTGTCTTGAGAAGAAGCATTAATTTTTTATCAATTTTCTCTCGTCTACTTTTTTGAATGTAAAAAAAAAAAAGTAGGTATTTATGATTTAAGCAACCTGGGGTTTTGGTGATTCTCATGCACAAAATGCTTTCAGCATAAGAAATTTGGAAAACACGCCACAAATTTTTAGTTCTCTCCAGATTCTACTGATGGGGTTTTTTGGTTGTGTGCCAAAGCAAAAAAAACCTGATATAAACCACTTTTGTTCATGTTACCTTCGAGTTCTGAAATCATAGATTCATGTTTGTTTTTCAGCTTTGTCAGATTTTTGGCTTTTTCTTCTTCTTCGGCAAGGTTTGTGGTTAGATCACTTATTCTTTCCTCAAGGAGTTTTCTTTCCTTAAGAAAAATAAAATACTTCTATTAAAAAAGTATCTGTCATTGGTGATCACGAAGCAACCTTTTGACAACTAAAAATGTTTAAGATACTGCCTTTTTATGCTGTTTTTTGAGACTGTAGTGTCAGTTACAGAGGAGCTGAGGAGCGGTGTCACAGCTCCATGTTCTCTAATCTGCTTCTGTTTGGATCTTGTGCTCACTCGATGGCTGTGAGCACAGGGCCCGGTCAGAAGAACATCCCCTCATCCCCTCTCAACAAGTACTGGAACACATGCTTACTTCCAGTTTTAATAATGAAGTTTGGTTGAAATTAGTTGAAAACCAAGAGAATTATTTACAGTGCTTGGGGCCAAGAAGACATCTTCCACTGATTGTGCTTGACTGCTGTGCATATTTTGTCTGAAGAATCTGTTACCACAACAGACCTCAAAAACAGTGGTTTTACACAATTTTTAATTGTCTAAATGAGCATCGAAAAGTCATCAGAAACTCTTTTGACAGAGGCTGGATGGATGATTTGGTGAATATGTACACCCCATGAGACTACAGTGTCAAAAGTATTCCTGTGGTTCTAGTGGAAGAGATGATTTCTTCCATCTTGCACTCTTTTCACAAAATGAACCCACACACTTACCTTGGTGAGCTTGTTATTCTGATCTTCCATTATGAGTATATCATCTTCCATTTTCTTTATCTTGCTATCTGCTGTTACTTTTTCAAGTTGCAGTTTCTGCCTTGCAGCTTCTTCTTCTTCCAGCTGTTCCTCAAGGTCCTTTGAAGGGAAAAAGAAACCCCCACAAATCAATTCTGGAAATAAAACACTGCCTAGATTATAGGAAATGCTTAATGTATGTCCCTGTATGTACGGTATGACATAGACTTTGTTGTTTTTATCAAGAACTAGGCAATTCTTAATGTTTGGTCATTTAGGAGGAGAGATATGGTAAAATAACCTTTTAAATAAAAGATTATTTAGAATTGAGATAGGGAAAAAGAGAAACCTGGGTGAAAGAGCATCGACTGCTTGTCCTTACTTCAGACACACATTCTACAGAGGGCTGTGCAGCAAGAACGGTCATAGGATCAGAGGTTTGCTGGTCTTCATTTTCCTCTGTGAGATAGAAGTTATAGTCTGTATTTGTCACTTCTGCCTCCTTACCAGCATTTGTTGTTGCATCTTTTTCTTTTCTGCTTGCAGCTGCTGGCTGCGCTCCTCCTCTTCCTCAATTCTGGCTTCCATCTCATGCAGAATCTCTTCCAGCTCTTGTTTCTTAGCAGCTAAACGGACCCTCATCTCTTCAGCCTCAGCATACAGTTCAGTTTCTGCCTGAAGCTGTTCCTGAAGGAGGTTCTTCTCTTCACAAAGCTACACAAATACAATGGATAAGAAGTTAGTACTTGGATTATGAATTGTCCCACAGTGTCTTTTCACTTGCTTTTCACAGTCTTAGCCTACAGGCAGGCAGCTCTGCCACAGGTGGGCATGAGGCCTCTACTGAAGTCGTATTTCCCAGAGGCTCAGAGCTGTACCTCACCTGTGTGTGTTTCAGTTCCAGCTCCTTCAATTCACTCTCTGCTTTTAGTTGCTTTTCCCTAGTTTTTTGTAGTTCTTCATCCTTGGCCTGCATCTCTTCCTCTTGGCGGGTGACTTGAAGCAGAGGTTTCACCTAGAAAAAATGTTTAATAATATGTCTTGTCAGTATTTATGTTACTGAGCAAAGTGTCAGGCTGACTGGCACTAAAGGGACTTCTGTGTTAGTTCTTGGAGCCTTGTGTGCACTTCTGCCTCTAACAGTGTCGCTTTTTGAATGGCTGCAGGCGCGTTTTCATCCATTGATAAAGTACGAACGTTTTGCAGAGAAAGGCAACATGCACACGCAGGGCTGCATCGCTGCCTGCTCCTGGCTGCAGAGGAGGTTGCTACCAGTGCAGGTAGGAACAGTTTTATGAATCTAAACTGAAGGCCATTCTTCCAAAAAAAACAGGCCTTTTCCGTAGGAAAACAGAATTAATTTGCTTGAGCGTATGGTGGGACGATGCTTTAGTGTCCCAGTGAGGGAACTCCTGAGCCACTCAACCCCCCCAGATACTCAACTCTGCATGTTCACAAAATTCAGTTTTACTCTGTTTTCTCATTATCCACCCTTGTGAAATTATTTTGGTTTTGACAATTAATAAGAAGTCCCCAAACATGCAAAATCCTTCATTAATCTCTGCTTAACGCGTTTGTTTTCTGCTCAAGCTAGAACTAACTTTGATGTTAATGACATTATGTGTAGCTATGCACAGTATCTCTAAATGAAAATTTTGTGAAGCTAATAAGGCTCTAGTCATCAGCTGCAATGGATTTAGGAGCAAAGAGTGTGCCTGGCATGATATACCTCGGTACGTTTGTTTATTTTGGAAAGCTAAGGAGAGTGATAGCAATCACTCACTTTAGTGAACAGTCTCCACCATTGCCAGTTCCTCAGCTTCAGGTAAGCAGCACAATTTCTTTGGATAACCTTCATTGCAGTCAGTTGTTGCTGTCTCTTGGCAAAAGCTCTGTGATTAAAAACATAAATCAAATTGGTTCAGTCTGAGGATACAAGGTGTCTGAAAGATGCACACATTACACAAGGAGACCCTAGTGTTGAACTCTGCTGAAGAGCCACATGGTTTGAGAAGTCTGGCATAAATTCTTTTGTAATCTAAAAAGTGCCTGTGCTTTCTTGAGGGGAGGTGATAACTGTTTAACTTTCTAATATTTTATTTAGTCTTCTGTTCTTTGGCTGTTTGTACTCTGCAGGCACAAAACACAAAGTACACCTCTAGTTCTGGATGTGGACATCGTTCCAGAGTACAGGGACACTCGGAACTTGCATTGATCATCATTCTTGAAACCTTTTATATTTAAATTTCTTTGCTCAGCATTCTGAATGCCTTGGTAGTGTGCAGAAAAAAGGGCATTATTGTTAATATTTTTGTGATGTACATTAACTGAGATCATGCTCGGTGGTCAGTGCTTCGTGCCCAAGCTGTGCAAGAAATGATATTTTACAAAGGCCACTGGTGCTGCCACTCGTAACAGTGCGTAAGAGTCCAGTCACAGGCTGGAATGTTCCTTCTCCTGCTTGTACAAACATACATTTAAGTGACGGGTCATTGCCTCACAGGGCTGTACAGAGAGTGTAAGCAGCCTCACAATGTCATTGCTGCCCTGTATAATGTACTAAAAGGCCTCTTCTGGGCACGAAGAGAGTCCTTCATTGGGCACAAGCTGAATTCTAATGCAATACAAATAATAGATAGCAATAAAATGTCTTAATATGTTTGATTTGATACACAGAGAACTAAAGGCTACTGCAACTATTCTGCTGCAGAAGACACTTCCTTTGTTAGTGCATATTCTTACTTTCTTGCCAGGTAGCCTCGGCACTGAGCCTGGAAGGCGATAATAACGTCTGTGATCTTCAGGTCTCTCTCCTCTTCCAGGTGAGCCAGAACGCCAGTTCTGAAGAAGATTTTACTCTGTCCAATTCTGTACAAGTTGGGATCGAGTTCTAATGCTTTGATCTGGAGGAAAACAGGGATATTTGCTAACTCCAGTGCTGAGGTTTAGGGTATTAAAAATCACTTCTCATTTCTGTTCACTCACAGCAGCTATATCAGAAATATAGATTGGATTATCAATAGAATCAAAAATGCTTTCCTCACCATCAGTATGCAAGCCTGCTTCCCATCCATGAATCCCTTAGGAATGGCATTTACAGCAAGAATTTCGTATCTGCCAAAGACATTGACGATTGAAACACATCAGATGATTTTTTTTCCCACAAACGTATTACAGCACTATTAAACACAGAGTTCAGACCAAATGAGGGATCCCTACCGCTGACGGAACTCCTGGAAGACAATCCTGTTGGGGAATCCTTGCCGGCAGATACGAATACCTTCCAAGACACCATTGCAGCGCAACTGCTCCAGCACTAAATGGGCATCAAGTTTGCCAGCCTGAAACGGGAACAGAAAGTACTTTTAGCACAGTAGAGATTTACAAAAATGTTACTGGGTGATATCTGTGTTTGACAACATCATTCAAGACTGTGATGTGCTGGTAGAGTGAGCAGCTCAACATGAAGGATGCGCCAAGAGTCTGAAAACTGAGCATTTGAAATTTACCCTTTTTTCATGATTTGGAATGATACAGCGGACAAAGTTGGGATTGGTATTCCTTAAGGTGGTCATCAGTTTGGTCAGCTGCTCCTTATAGAGTTGGCCAACGGTACGGAACATGCCTTTCTTGGTTTTTGAAGCACTCGGGAGAGAGCTTTCAGTCATCTTGGCCATCTGATCCAGACCAACTATGCGATCCACTGAAATATAAAAGGAAGTATGAATGAAACTACTTCCAGAAACTGTCCTCACCTCCCATTTACACCTGTCATGACATTGTTAAACTGCAGCTTCCCAAAGAGGACCAATATACTTTGGATGCAGTAGAAGCACACTAACAATAGTACTAGAAGAGCCTTCTGGGTAAATAGTCCACCTGTATCAAACATGAAAACGAGGACCCTCACTAACTACTGACAGAATGGAGCAACTGAAAACACAGGATATACCTTATTTTGCGTTTGCTCTAAGGGCAGCCCTGCAAAGTGTCCGGTTGGTAGGTTAAGCGTCAGAACCAGGGACAACAACATCCCTTATCTCCTGGTTCTCAAAGTCTATCTAGTGATCTCCTTCAGTTCTTTGATGATTCAGAGCCACCTTGCTGATGTCTGCATGCATATGTATGTCTATGTACTAAGCATTTACACTGTAGTACATATGTTACAGGTCCATATCCACTTTTTAAAAACAAAGCTTTTTCTACACATACAGATGTTTTGCCGATAGAGTTTAGTTGAGATTATCCATCGCTGGAGAGAAATGGGCAGGACTTCTGGGAGACGAGTGTGCAAGGTAAATAATTGATAAAACCCAACAATAACCTGTATCAAATGAGGTTTACAATATCACGTATTCAGCAACATTGTAATAGAATAATAATTTTTATTCTGTTGCTGAATAATATTAAGGAATTTTTTATAGTGTTTAGAACTACCAACGACCTAATGATGCTTTTCATAACTATGTCTTTAGAACGCATTATTCTTGTTCCTTAGTTCAGTCTCTTCTATGATTATCATTCACACACTTGAGTCCTGCCAGCAAAGGATGGCTGTCAAAAAGCAGAACTTTCTCCCTTTAAAACCCTTTACTGATTCATTGCTGCGATTCCTACCGTCCTTCCAAAGGTCTGCTACAAATTTGTCTGAAGACTGGTTCAGCAGAGAAGTTACATTGTCATTCAGCGGATCCATGTTCTTTGTTAGCCAGGCAGTTGCATTGTAGGTAACCTGCAGGAAACAGCGTTACATCAAAAATCAGTTCTTGATAAAGAAATCTGGAGTGTCCAAGAACACACAGCACTGTATTGACACAAAATCATACAAATAATATAATGTGAAAAGCTTTCTATGGTTGAGAGCTGAGTTGAGTAGTTATCCTTACATCTGAAAAGGTTATTGCAGACATATCCATGGCAGAGCAACTGTTCTGCTTTTAAAACATCTGCTTGCTAGAAAGGGATCTGAATTACTTGGATTTTCAATAACTCTGTTTCTGGTTATTTTTGTTTTCATGTGAGCTTAGCACAACCATGAATGTTTTGCAAATTTTATTTAATATGTTACATAATTAAAGCACTTAATATATACATTATATTATTACCATTTGGGTATCAAAGTTCCCTAATTCAAAATATCTCAGCCTGTCCAGTACCTTTCCTGCATAGTGCATGATACAAAACTCGGTTTTATCCTTGAGTTGCTTGGGCTTCTGGAATTTGGGATGGTTGCCTTGTTCTTGACATAGTTTCTCCACAAAGGATGTGTCAGTAGCTTTGGGGAACCAGCACTCTTCATCAAGCAGAGCCAGGACACCCGGAGGGTTGGTCTACAACATAAGCAATATCAGATCAGTATCACCTCAGGCAGAGACTAAGAATGAGCACCACCTTCTTTATCCCGTGTTACAAATCCTCCCAGCCAGCAAAGGAAGGGAAAAACCTTAAATGGCTCTGTTATTGTACCAATATATGACTGACCCTGATGCAAACTATGTCCTATCCCACTTATAGAGAAATAATCTTACTGGTCTTTCAATCAGCTCAATGCAAGGTTGCAGGTCAAGACCAAAGTCAATGAAATTCCATTCAATGCCCTCTCGCTGGTATTCCTCTTGCTCCAATATAAACATTGTGTGGTTGAAAAGCTGCTGAAGTTTCTCGTTAGTGTAATTGATGCACAGCTGCTCAAAAGAATTGATCTGTGAAGAGGAAAAAAAGTGAATTCCTAAGGTTAGAAAGAGACCTTCAATGGCGAACTTAAAGGACAGGATGAAATTTGCTATCTTCTATTTCTTTTAATATAGTACAGTAATTCAGATATAAGGATCCATACTTTTCTGATATATGGTCTTGAAATTTTACAGTAAGTGGTAAATCTTGTTCAATAAAGCATCAAAAGCAGCCCCTGGCTCCAAACACTGAGCCCCGCAGAAGCCCAGCGGGAGCGTGCGGACAGCCCCCAGCCCCTCCTGCCTGAGGGAAAGGCAAGCAGCCAGGTGCAGTAGGGCCTGTGGTTGTGCTGGCCACGGGCTGCAGACCACCTTGAAAGAACCACATTGGTTTTGTGGCTCTGAGCTTAGATTTTTGTCATCCTATATTCAAACGATGCATAATAATAGGCAATAATAATAACTGCAGATAATAGGAGTTTAGCCAGCTTGAGCCCTATGGTACCTACCTCAAAAATCTCAAATCCAGCAATATCAAGGATGCCCAAGAAGGAAGCACCTTGTCTTTTTGTTTTATCGAGGGCTTTGTTTACGCGAGCGAGAATCCAACGGAAAAGACGTTCAAATTGAGCCTTGGCCAAAGCCTCTATGGCAAAGTCCGCCTGAAAGAGAGAAGAGAAAACTGTAAATGAAAGGAGATAGTGAGGCAGAAAAATGACATTTCCCTTTAGATAAGATACAAGAAAAAGAGAAGACAGGAGAATAGTTCTGGGAGAGCTAAGTAGACTGTAAGTAGATACCTGCTCCTTGGTCTGAGCTTTCTGAACAACATCTCGTCCTACTTTGATCCTTGGAGTTAGAATAGATCTTGTGAAATCTGTCACATTGATCCCCATCAGGTGGCACACTTTTTGTGCAGCTAGAATAAAAGAGCGATAATTTGTTTAAGATTGAATTTTCTCTTAGCAGCTCAGCAAGTGTGAATACAAGCAGCTCAGCACGTAGGTTATTTATCTTCCCTAAAGCTCCTCTGTGGTACATACAAGAGATGCCAATTGCCAGACAAGTATTACTCATGATTCAAACAGAAAATTCACTGTTCATCTATTTATGGTTTACTAGAAAGAATAATGATAATGGATCTGATTTTAAGTATGGATTTTTCATAACTTTTAAAGCCCATGAAGTATACCTGTAATAACAATTACATAAAAAATACTGATAAAGAGTGCTTACTCAGCTGCTATTTTATTAATTTCTTAATGTTAATTAAATGTTTTAAGTGCCAAACCTTACCAGTATTGTCTGGCATAGAAGCTTGATCAGTGTTTCTCTCCTTCTTGAAGACGATGTTACCAAGTTGTAGGACAGATGAAACAACTCTCAGTATAGCTGTAAGAGAAACAGATAATATAAATGAGGAACAGAATGGACAAATTTTGAAAGCTCTGTTCTCTGCAATAACAAAAGAGCCATTCCATTGCCCATCATAATCTTTGCCCCTATGGAAAGAGCTAGTTTGTTTTGAAAAAATGTGCCATAAACTGCAGAAGTCTGAGCGCTGACTGAGCAGCCTCAACGATCTCTGTAGTGGAGTATATAGGCCTGTCTGGGAACATCAGCACCTCCAAGCTAAGATGTGTTGGCTCCCCAGCAGACCCTCAAGCCTCAGGAACTCATGTCCCACTCACAGCGGCCTGTAGCATCTCCCCTGCTCACTCACTTGGCAATCTGAATCTCTGTCTTTAAAATAAAAAAAAAACAACTCTGAATTACCAGCAGCTTCAAAATGTGTGGAACTTGAGAAACTCCAGTTATGCAGGAACATGCAGATAGTTTAGTCGTGCAACTAAAATAAAATTTATACAAATCTTTGAGGGAGTAGTTCCAAAGTACAGAAAAGTAACTGATTAATATTTGATTACTAAGATGTATGTAAATGTGATGTTCCCTATCTTTGGGTAGTAAAATCTTCTGATATGTTAAATGAGGTTGTAGGAACCTACAGAGTCCTATTTGTTTATTTGGTAAACTTACACAGGATAAGAATACTGTCCTAATGGGCTTATATTTTAGAGCTTGAAATGTAAAGTGTTCAGACAGGAATATAACGACTCCTATTGCAATGGAGAAAGCTGCTGTCACACCAATACACACACTCTGGCAGGAGAATGAATCAGTTTTCATCAGTAACATCACCCAAACTAACCAGGGCTCGACTCGCACTGCAATTGTGCAAATCAGGACAATTTTTCCCAGCATCTCTCAGTCACTGTTGCAGGGATGGGATGTGACAGCTGGCCCAAGGCTCAAGTGAGGGGGGGACACTGTTTCTGCCACCAGGTGTCACTTGGGGCACGGTAGTTCGCATCCATGGGCAACGCACACTGGCATTACAGCGAGAGGTAAAAGCTGTACAAATAGATGATGTCTCTGGCAGGCCCACATTTTCAAGATCGTTTTTATTTCTCATTTCTCTGAATTAGTTAATACAAATGAGCTATTTGAGCTTGTTCCATTTCTTTCAAAATTAAATCAGAATATTTTGCAACTTTTTCATGCTAGTTGTTGGAAAGCTTTGCAAAAAATGGCTTTAAATAGTCATTACTGTCGTTAGAGCTGGCTTGAATTCCATAGTCTATTCTGGGTATGTATGGAGTTGTTCTAGTACGAAATCTTCCCTTTCATAAACACAAATTACCTTTTGAAACATCGTGTGTTATAGGACTCTTGCATCTTAATTTTCTTATCTGACTGTAGAACCTTACTGCAAATGCATATTTTGTAAAATTATTATTCTGAACAGAATCAAATTCTGTGCACTTGCAGTCTCTATACAGATGTATCCTTGACTACAATCTCTCCCACAGTTCTCACCTGTCTGTTCCTCCTCGGTAAAGCCCATGATTGTCATGGCTTCCAAGGTCTCCTGGAACATCTCATCATCTTGTTGAGCAGGAATAGGCACGTGGCCATTGGATAGAAAGGTGTAGTTGTTGAAGCCTTCCAGCAACAGATCATCTAAAAAGCAAAGAAGGAAAGCTTTATTTAAGTGCATCAGCTTAATGCTCTTGGTTCATGGGTACTCCCAGTGAACAACAGGGAAAAGCTCAAGTGTTTTCACCAAAGGAAGACTCTCCTTGTATGAGAAGTTTATTAAGGGGTTTTGTGGTGCACAAATATTTTCAAAATAACACTTCATTTAGCAAGCTTGGATGTGTTAAGTTTCCAGTTTTCATTAGTTACTGGGGAAAATCTCTGCATGTCAGTGGAATTTTGCAGCCTAGGATGCAAATCTGAGCCATTCTTCCCAAGTTTTCCATTTAACGCCACATGTAACCTGTTCAGAATTACACCTTCCCCTGTGGGATTCATATGAAGCATCAATAAGAATGGAATTGGGTAACAGCCATAGTGAGCCAGATCAAAAAGCTCTTCAGCCCTATAAAGTGGGCCAGCAACATTCTCAGATAAGGAGCATAGAAAACAGGGAACATATAGAGTTATCCATTGCTTTACACATTCTTCTTTGGCAATTTAGGGAATTATGTTGTATTTGAACAATGGTGTTACAATACATGCTATATCTAACCCTTTTTTTTTGGATCCACTTACACTTTTCACCTTCTCAACATTACAAAGCTATGGGTTTTACAGCATAATAATGTGCTGTGGAAAAGACATTCTCTTAAATTATTTTAAAACCACAAGACAATGTTTTTATTGGGACCCCCAATTTCTTTTGTGTACAAAACAGTGAATAACTCTTCCCTATTCATCTTCTTGATACCGTTCAAGATAGGATCTGGATTGGTTTACATCTCCTTAAATTGAAACATTCTATAAACTGCAAACAACCTGGCTCAACAGGTGGGCATCAACTGAAATTTTCTTATAATTCACTTAATAGATTAATAGATTGTCTACAGTTAAAGAAATGTTTATTTATAGAAAGGATTCAATGACATGCGATTAAAGAAGTTAAGATGAATTATTTCAGTGAGCCCTTTCTCAGACTGTTCAATGAGATCTAAGAGTCATTAGCAAGTAACTTACTTCTCATTTGTTCAGAAGCTCCAGCAATCAAATAGTAAAAGATATGAAAAGTTCGCTCGTCTTTAGCTTGACGAATAGCACGGGATTTTTCAAGCAAATCTGTTTGTCAAGTGTGTTAAAAAAAATCAGTAACATATTTCAGTCCCTCCTTAATTGTGCCATAAGCCTCATAACCATTGATAATATTGTTGAGATATTTGTTATGAGCGTGTGTAACATGAACATACGGCTAATTCTGTGGCAGGAGCTCTGGTACTGGTATGGTTTTCACCACAACGAGTACATCAATTTCCTACCTCTTATTGTATGGTAAATACTGGTAGTCATGGTAATAAGGACAGCAGTGGGCAAACATGCTTCTAAAATCAGATACACAGAATCAGTATTCACAGTACAATTAATACCACTTTTAAAATCAAGTACCAATACGATTCTTTCAATGTAAGGTGGGGCTGCTAGCAAAAAAAAACCAAACCTCTTCGTGTCAGCATTGTAGGTATAAAAGCAATAAAAGAGCAGACTTTATTTATGGTCCATTTTTGTGACTATAAACTACTAAAAATTAAGTTGGCAATACTTAAGTATTTCAACATCAGTCAGTGATTCAACCTTTAAAAGCTATAGCACTATAGACAACACTTCAGTAACGACCAAAAAAATTAAACCTGATTTTTTCTGAAGATCAGTTGTCAAAATAAAAGCCAAAAGATAAACTGTTTGTTTTGATGCCCAAGAGATAAGGTCCTTCTTTATAGCTGCATCTTTCTTCTCTTTTATTGGAGCAAGCAGCTCCTTCTCTATGCAAAGATGAGGAATGCAGCTACATATTAATTTGTTAATTAAAACACCCCATCCCATAAACACAACCAAAGACAGAGGCAACAGTGCTGGGCAAGCAAAGTCAGGCGAAGCTGAACGTCTCTGTCTGTACCTTTTTGCTGAACATACAGCGAGGTTATCGATGCAAGCTCACTGCAGCATTTAGCACCCAGAGCAGAGCTCTCTGGGGATATCAAGTACTTGATGCTATCTGGGGCATCGGCAAAATACTTGCTTCACTCCAGTTGAGTGAGCTTCCAGAACATGTGATATCTGGCCAAGGCAGTTTAACAAAATATGCAGAGATCAAGGCAATGTCAGGATAAACCGTGCCTTGGTATGACAAAGGGAAAGGAACTGTGAGGGCTCTTTTAGAGCCCTTCTGACTGCACCAAGTTCTTTGGTTTTCTCGTCTCTTCAGTCTTTATTAATATAAAGTCTTTAGAAGGGTGGAAGGGAAGGGTGCATTCCTTTTACTAAAATGACTCTTCAATCCTCCAGACATTAATTAGAAAGCTATTATCAGATATCCTATAGACTTCTCCTTTATCAAGTTATTCTCAATGCTTTTTCTTGGAATGCCTCTATCCCAGTAAAACATCCAAACAGCAGGACCTGTGCAGCCACAGCCTTGGTCATTCAGCCTGATGGCTCAGGACCTTTCTCTTAAGAGAAGCCAGGGTGCATAGTGCTGAGGGAAGGATCACAACGAGCATCTGGACTTCATTCCAACACATAGTCAGGACCAGGACAAAGGACCAAACCTGGGCTTAAAAACTGGGAAGCCTCTCCAAGTTCCAACTCTAATGACAATGCCAAGCATTCAGTTGTTTTTTTTTCCAAAGCACCTGTCACTGCACCAGTAAGAAACAGTGAAGTTTCAAATCTTTTTATGCAGCTGGAAATGCAGACCACGGGGAACCAGAGTGACCCAGGATCACACTGACATGAAACAAAATGACCACATAGCTCTCAAGATCACATGCAATCTTAACAACAAAGCAATCTTTTCCCATTATTGTATTACTGGGACTCTGCCTTTGAAGCCCCCTGCCCTTGCCTTAGGTAGAGCACTTCCATTTTCTGAAGCTGTATATGGGGAAGAGCACACTTTCTTATAGCTGAGAAAACAGACCTGAATATGTAAACATGAGACCAAGACAAACTGAGAAGCTGGTATCAGCATAAATGGAGCCACTTCCCTCTATCATTGTTTATACCAGCCTCAGCAATATTTGCCTTTCTTAGACAAAAAATGGAGCTTGTTTATCTTGCTGCCTCCTGCTCACCCTAGCTGGCTTCCAGTGAAAAGGATACACGTCTCTATATTTGCTCCGACAATGTAGCCTGTCACATCAAAGTTGATGCGGATGAATTTGCCCTGTGAATGAAAAGAAGATCTAGATTGGGCTGTTCTCTCAGATTATGCCAGGTTTTCCAATATCACCATTTAGACTATTTAATAAGACACATACATCATACTCTTAAGAATAACACGCTTGATTCCCTCCTTTTGGGACAACCTGTGGAAAAGCCTAAAGGGAAGTGACCTTCTCTCATATTACCTCTGCACAGATTTGCCCCGCGTTTCATTCAGGCACTTAGACAGAAAGGAGTCCTCCCTACTGGACCAGGCTTTGGAAGCTTGGAATGTGACAACACCTATTTTCTGCTTTCTTTTCCACAAGTTCAAAGAGGGAATGGCAGAACTCCCTCTGCCAAGATCCATCTGCTTGGATCCCTGAACTCTGCAGGGAGAGAGCAGAGTGGGGAGAGGAGGGAAAAAAAGCATCTCCCAGCAAAAACGGTCATCAAATAGTGACAACCCTTAGCTCACATCATTCTAACTTGAATCTGAATGACTGTTTTTACTTTTTCTCCTGTAGTTTTTAGTTTAATATATTAACAACTCTGTCTAAGTAACAGTTGCACCGTATGAGATCCGTGCTCGACAGGGGTGCAAAGGAGAAGGAAATGCAGGTTTTGTTCGTAGACCTTCTGAAAGTGGATGTATCCTAGAGTGGGAACTGACTCTGGAAGGCCACACATAGATTGTGAGAGGACAATGGTGCTATCAAGTTTTATCTTCCATAAGGCCAAATTCCCATTTCAGAGAGGAATTCTGAACTGGTTTTAAGGGATTAGTTTTAGGACACTCTTTAGAAAGCAGCACTGATGAAGGCCACTGTCTGTACACTGTGTTTTAAAAGATGCTGTACCTTCCCCCACACAGACACAAATGGATTTCTCCTACTTACGAATCTGGAGGAGTTGTCATTCTTCACAGTTTTGGCATTTCCAAAAGCTTCAAGAATAGGGTTTGCCTGTAGAAGCTGTTTTTCCAGCTCACCCTAAAATTCATTCAGATGCAGTTAACCCTAAGCTTCATAATTTCGTAATTAAAACCAAAACATGTACACTGGAGAAAAATGTGAAAGATAATTTAAACCTCTTTTTTTTTCTGAAGACCGCACTTCGTATGGATTTGTTTTCATTCTCCATTAATCTTTGTGTTTATATATTTGTGCAGTTGACTGCTGTCCTGTACACATGACCCTTCTCCAGCCCTGTTGCCTGTGACAGATCAAAGTCCATTAATCTGTTTAGCATCATGACTGGCCTTTATTTAAAGAAAAGGGTCATTCAATGTCAATTTTTTTTCCAGTTTAATATAATTTTAGAAGGGATATTCTTAAAGGAACCTTTTGCATGTCTTTTTCAAGTTAGTTTATTGAGATCCTTTGCTAGCAAATGACACTGTAATTAGAATAACCTGCCGAGAACCATTTTAATGTAATGCAGCACAAAGCTACAAAGCAGATTTCATCAAGTCTATTAATAATATCCATGCAAGGCTATTCAGGTTAAATATGGAAATGCATTTATTTATTTCCAACTAGGATAATGAATTCTCATGCAAATACAAAAACTTATTATATTGTTAATTGTGATTGGTAATTGCTAATTAAACAAATCATGCAGTGAAACAAGCATGCATTTAATACTCTATTTCTAAACAAATCAATGAAGTTGAAAAAATCCTTTGCTTATGAGAACAGTGTTTTTTAAGTTTTCATTCAGCTCTGTCCTGTGATGTCCCTCACTTTCACATTTTCTCTTGTCATACTATTCTTTGAGTACTACTCTAAAATATGTGTTATTTCATATAACTCACCCCAAAAAGGAAAAAGTCCTTGATAGATAATACGATGTCATGTAAATAATTTTAATTAGAAAATAAGGCAATATTCATGTTAAATCTAGGGGTATAAATTTGGAAAATGAAAGTGCTTCCCAATCAGTGTGCAAAACTGGTAACCTTTTCCTAAATGCCTTTCCTGAATGTCTTGTAACTTAAGTGTCAATGATGAGAGTCACCTCAAAAATATTAAAAAGCAACTGACTGCTAACAAATGGCTAAACTTCTCTATATGGTCTTTAGACAGAAGAATGAGTGCCTTCCTGAGAGCTGAGGCAAGAATCAAGACTGCATTTGGAAAAAAAAAGAAAACAAAAACCCCACCAAAAATCCCCCCAAATTTACTGTCTAGGAGTTAAGGAAGAGCTCCAAGTGAGCTAATACAGGAACCCTAGAATAAGCAATGTATTTCTAGAAGTCCCTGAAGTTTCTCTGTACTGAGCAATTCTCTCCAGTTATCAGTAGGCTTAAATCTCTACTGTAAGCAGAGCCTTGCTGAAATTAAATGGTGAGAGCTAAAATAGAGCCTTGACTGCTAAATTGAGATAGGTACCACCTGCTGCTAGGGAGAACTATGCTGTAAACTTAAGGTGTAATACTGTCACTCCAAATTAACAGCATTGCATCCAGCTGTAAGTCCCCTGAACTCTGCAGAGCTGCCTATGCCAGCAATGAATTAGGACTTTTGCAGAGAGCTTGTCAGATGAAGGGACAACACATTGTCCTTTGTCACAGCCAAAGGCTGAGAGGCAGCAGCCACAGTGGGGCTGGGGAGAAGACCCCATTAAGAGAAAACAACTCCCACTTAGCTGGCACAGAAACAGAAGGAATGTGCCAGCAAACGTGCCTGTATTCGCACAGCGTTGGTGTGCTGGTACAGCAGGGCCTGTGAGGACCTGTGAGACACGGCCCTAACACACCTGCAGACACAACGCTGCAGTGAGAATTGCTCTGTTACACCATAGCAGCAAGCTAAGAACATGCTGACTTCTGTGGATGTGAACAATTCTCAACAGTTAACATGAAAAAG
This sequence comes from Dromococcyx pavoninus, assembly GCA_033558185.1. Classification (NCBI taxonomy): domain Eukaryota; kingdom Metazoa; phylum Chordata; class Aves; order Cuculiformes; family Neomorphidae; genus Dromococcyx; species Dromococcyx pavoninus. The sequence continues at coordinate 33,367 of JAUMJL010001337.1, read as the reverse complement.
TAAAATTGAAAGCAAAACCAAATGGAAAGCATGCAGCCATACAATTCAATCAAACACTGTTAGGTTTAGGAATTAATTTCACAACAGTCCTAAAAAGTTCAACCTGAAGCACAGGAAGCAATTGGGTATTTTCATTCAGAAATCACAGTTTCAGGCTGAGTGGCTCTTTCAGGATCGTGGGAAATTCCATTCAAACTATGGCAATTTGAACACACACGAATAGAAGAGAGTGATGTTTGAAAGATGACCCTGCCTGTGTCAGACCTCATTCTTTACTATGGAGCCTGACACAGTTAAGGTTGATTTGTGAGAGCATTTGGCGCTATTGTTGCTTTTTATCATATCATACAACATATTTCAACTAAATATCTCTTAACTTTTCGAGGTGCAACAATAGCATGCAGATCTACACTCAGTGCCTTACACACACATCAAACAGTCTAAGTTACTCACGTAAGAAAAAGATGGACCTTGCTGTATCAAATAACGTGGTATAAAACAAATGTCAGTATCATTTCCATTACACAGACAATTTTATTTTTTCTCCTGTATTAAAATAACCAATACACAGTTTCCATGCAAATAAACGAGGAATACAAACACAATCTATTGCAGTCATACCAAGAGTACAAATACCATTAACATATATACGGCATTTTAACTGAAGGAGAAAAAAAACCCTGAAGCAAAAGGATGGGATTTGGATCCAGTCCCAGGTTAATCCCTCAGGACCAGACAAGGACAGATATTTTTATGGTAAATCCCCAGTTCTCTGGTGCAACTGAGGCATTTTGCTATTCGTTATTTAGTAATGACTGAACTACTATTTGTCAGTGTGTAACAGAACAACTTAGGCCTTCTCTCAGCTCCTGTCTAGTGAATGTTTGTCTTCAGGTCTGTCTCAGGGCCAATTTGATCCCGAGACTCATGTAATTCCCCAGAGGAGTCAGCAGCAACTGCAATTACGAGCCCGTCAGGGATGGCCTTGAAACCACAGGTTCACTTCCCCCAGGTACTGAGCAAGGGCCCAATAGGAAGAAATAAGTTTTTTGCACAAACATTCAACAAAGCAAAATTAAGCCTTTAGTCTTGGACTGTTTCCACTGAATTGAATCACAGATTTCTAGAAAATACTACCCAAAGGGACGACTAGTCCCTCCCCTGTCCCAAAGCAGAACCTGCTGTACATAAACAACAATTATTTATGGTGTAAGAGCCAGGCTGCAGCCCTGTGCCCTGGGGCCCTCGGCCTGCGGGCAGGCAGGCAAGAGTACCCGTGAGACCCAGCACAGGGGCATCACGAGGGTTTTGCTTTGTTTCCTTCTGCCCTAGTAATTACTTATTTTGGGCCTAGTCTTGCATTTGGGACACACTGAAATGTCTCCCTTCATTAAGCCCGTTTTGTCATAAAAGTGAATTGCTGCATGTTTTTCCACAGCCTTGAGTGACATTCAAAAGGCTGGAAATGACAGAGGAGCTGGAGCTGCGCCACTGAGAACAGCAGGGACAGCTGGGAACCTCAACACCACCACCCATCTCCAGAACTGGGCAGGTATAAGCTTGCTCAGAGCAAGAAAATGGACTTTAGTCACTAAGGCAAGGCTATTACGACTTTTGAAGGAAGAAAGTGCTTAAAAAGAATTGTGCCTTTCAAAATTGTTCTCTCTGACAGAGGAGTAAAAGACAAGTTTTATACTGGGATTCTTTGAAAATTGTAAGAAAACTCACTTGCTTACAAAGCCAATCTAATCTTTGGAAGTTTAAATGCTCATACATATTTTGGTGATGCAGTTGGACAATGTGTTAGTTAAAGGCTATCCCAAACTTCTTAGTTGACAGGGTCAAGGGTAAAATGAGGGCCTGAGCCCTTGCAGGCTTTGAGGCCTTCATGCCAGGATATAAATAGGTGCCATGCATATGGAAAGCTATGAATATTTCTCTTCTGGTAAAGTACATTTTGATTTGATGCCTAAGGGGGTGTCAAACAAAAGTTTCTTTCCATAAACACGGACTTGTGATGTCACTGTGTGCTCGTACTATGTGGAGCCTTTGGCAAGGCACAGGCGCTGACTGACTGTTAGCACAGTCAGCTCGGCACAGTCCCAACAGGCCCGAGCAAGAGTGGAACACGGGAGAGCTCACTTACAGTGATGGTGGTGTCCTTCTTGCCTTTATGTGATGAAGCAACAACAGCCAGGTACTGAATGACCTTTTTTGTATTTTCTGTCTTGCCAGCACCAGATTCACCTCTGAAGGGAAAGAAAACAACAACAAAAAAAAGTGATTCCTCCTGCCATGTGATGTATTTGGTACATAAACACAGGATTGGAAATGGCCAGGCTCGGTTAGTTATCCACCTGACCTCTCCATGCAAAGAACGCATTATCAGAGCTGTATCTCTCTCTCGTTAGTATTTTGACTGGACATTGGGCCATTTAAGGCAATTCTAAGACATGATGCATTTTTGAACGGCCGTTCAGCTTGCTTTGGCAGCATCTGAACATTTATGAGAAATGCAGTTGGCAGGCAGTCTGCTTGTTTTAAGACCAAAAAATACAACATTAACTATGATGCAGCACAGCAGTTACAAAACACATCAGCAGCAATACAATAGTTTTGTCTTGTGAAACTCTGGCATTAGAGTAGACTTACAGCTTGTACCAGTGCTAGAGAATGAGATGTCAAACGCTCAGTCAAACACTCCTTGAGTTCAGTGGGAGCAGAGCTGGGACTGCCTGCAGTGTCCCTGCTGACTGGGTGGAAGGAGACCTGTCCTGTGGGGAGAGGTCTGACCAGAACTGGTGTCCCAGTCGTGCTCTGTGCAGCATCCCTTGGGAAGCAGGAGGGCAGTGGTGGCTTTTCGTCTCCCACAGGACTTCCAGGGTTAGGTTTATTTACAACTCTTAAGCCCTTTCTTAAAGTAAGATAGTAGTTTCCAAAGTACAGGTACAAGGGCTAGATTCATATAGTCTTTCCTAAGAACACTTCCAGTCCACGTTTCCCTCTCTGTCATGTTACATCATCTCATGTCTTCTAGATACCTTCTGCTCTGATGATTATATAGGTGAAAGTGTTTTTATACTGTCCAGTCTCAGCAATCAAAAAGGGTATTGAAGTGGGTGTGGATGTAATGAACTAGTTCATTCAACTGTATCAAGCTGATGCTGTGAGAAGGCAACAGCCTAAATGTAAGCTGGACTTTGGATTTAAAATAAAATGGATTTAAAAATAAAAAGAACAATACATTAAAAAAATCTCATGGATATTTGTTAACACTTTTGAAGCTAAAACTATTTAGCTGGATCCATTGCAGTTCTGCTTCTTTTCCTAATTAGGAAATATAGCAGTTAATTTTCCCCACCAAGGGATCAGTGATAAATGGACATGAGAAATATGGGTAAGTTCTGGGCAGAACTTTCAAGATGGAATGACATTGATGTAAACCTCAGGAAACCAGAAACAATTCCTGCCTGAGGTACGACACGATAAGAAGTGTTTCTTCTGGCTTTTAGAGTTTTAACTGGAAATTATTGGGATGAATATGTTCCTTTTCACAAGACCTGGGTTAATTTGCACAGTTTAAAGGTTAGATTCGTCTCCGCCTGGGCTTCAGTGCTAAAACACTTCTATGTTTTATTGATAAAAATTAAGTGTCCTGGGAACAATTCCAACCCAAGCACACCAATTTGAAGACATATGCATATCAAGTTTTCAAATAAATCTACCTTACAACTTTGTTTCTTTGGAAAAAAAAACCAAAACTTTCTTCAAACAAACCCCAGGCTTTGAACTATTTCATTCTATTAAAGGTTATTTGTAGTTCATCACTACATGAATTGCCTTTCCTTTCTCCCAGGGCATCAGTGCCCATCATTTGGCTTTCCCTTGAATCCCTGTATTACCATATATGGCATCATCTTACTCGCAATTATCCTACACTACTGTAATGCTTAAGTTACTTAACATTTAGTTCTGTGCTTTCATTATTAACTCTTTACTCCTTTGAGGCTTTAGTTTCCTTTTGAAGTAGACAATAAAAGTTCTTCAACACGAAATGGAAAACAGACAGGATCTCAACAGCTACAGTAGGAGGAAAATCCCTAAGGTCAATAAGTAATGAAGAATAATGTCCATAGCTGATGAATACATCTAATTTTTCAACAGATCACAACATTTTTAAATGTCTATGACAATAGACAGGTCTGATAAACAAGCCTCCAGTAACATTAGTAGCCCTCCTACTCTGAAGGATGCATCACAGCTGCAGGACCACATCTAGGTTTTGTCTCAGTGATGAAACACCACGTGTTTGAAAACTAATGATGAGGGATGGCTTGATCAGGTTCAATGCCTTTGAACATCAAGAAGCTTACAAGAGGAAAGACCCAGGAGGATGAGAGCATATGAATCTCTTCATTTGCTTCACAGGTGGATGAAATTCTTCCTAGATCAGAATTGGTCATGCTGGTTTTCTTCTCTGTGTCTGCCACGAAGTACCATCATTTCTGGGCTGGTAGAAATTACTTTCATTGTGAGATGGCTTGAGGAATCCCATCTGTTTTAAAATCTATGTACTCTCTTTAGCTCAGGGACTGTATTTTTAAAGATGGATCGTTACCTTGCAGTTGTGCTTCAGAGGTTTAGCACATTTACTGCCAGGGTTGCTCTTTGCACCCGGCTCAGATGGGCAACACAGAGAAACATGACAGAAGCAGATCCCATTGCACACTTCTGATCAGCCCAACAGCAGTACTTTATCTACTTTCCAACATGTTTTCCTCCTAAGAAACTCCCTGTCTCTCCCAGAGCAAAAGGGTCCACTAGGCTTCTAAGCTTGCTCTGTTAAAAACACAGCTCTCACATCATGTGGCAGAGTTTACATTTATTCTTCCCTCATTTCCTGCCAGGCATTGTTTTAGGAACAGAGTACAGGATTTAAAGCACATAAGCTCACATATATGGTACTAAGCTGTATCTGTGGGTTTTGTACCACATGAGCTACTAAATCCTCCATGACTCCATTACCTTCACCTTAAGTGAAAGCTATCCCAGTTAGAATAGGTTTTCAAATCAGGACACGGTGAGCCTAGCAAGTTGGCCCCTCTGCTGTGGGGTGAGCCTGTGGCATAGCTGGGACTCTTGTATTTCGTTGAAAATTTTAAAGTTACCTATACTAATATTTTTATGTAAGATTTAGCTTAATTCCACTTTTGGAAACATCTAAAAAGTAACAGCAGAGTTTATTTTCAGCATTAGTTTCAGTAAGCAGTGAACCACAAAAATTGCCCATTCACACATTGTTAATCTGGCTCTGCTGGCACTGCAGGAAGCCCCTGCACCGTCAATGAGGTGCCTCTAAATCACATTAGGACTTGGCAAGCTTCATCCTGCACTACAAGATGTACAAAGATAATGAAAATCTTTGTACTGGACCAGCGGTACCCCACTAGTGACCCACCTCAGACGACAGCTCACTGACCCTGCTAGTTTACTTATAAAAAAATTACACAGAGATGGAGCTGGCTGAGCACCAAGCTCCACCCTGGGTCTAAAGCTACACGAGATCTTGGTGTGGGACAAGGGCCAGGCAGCTCCAGCCTTTGAAATTTAGTGAGCTGGGAAAGAAGAAAGCTTAGGTCTCTCGTGGAGGAGTCTTGAATAATGGGGCTTTGCAGTTGGGAGGATGTTCTGGATGACTCTGCCTCTTGACACATGTCAGGGGAGAAAGCAGGCTGAGGTCCTGTAGCTGGGTGAGGCTCTGGAGAGTTTGTCCAAAAGAGAGAGGGGAGGAAGGGGAAAAGGGCAGAAAGATTACTGCTTCACCCAATATTTTGTCTATTACTGTATTGAATTAAGTGGAAATAGCACTCTGCTACCGTGTTTTTATAAAAGCTATTCAAACTAAATGCACCTATAAAAGAAAGTAAAAGATAATGAAAAAATATTTGTTTATATGTACAAATCAAGTGTGTAACAAGCATTTGTTTTCACAGCTTTCATATTACTGCAAACATTCAGAATTTTAATCAGATTTTTTTCTCATTCGTTTAAGGTGTTTTTTTATATTTAACTGAAACTTGTGCACAGTCCTTTTAGACACAACTGCTTTTTAGAAAATATTCTACCTGTTTTTTTTCAGGAAGTGGCTAAAATATGATAACCCCAGAATTAGACAGGTTTAAGATGAAATCTTTACAACACTCTCTTAAATTCCGAAGGTCAATTTAAAGAAAGGAGTTTGTGCATTAAAAACTTCCTATGACACTGCTACTTGCTTTTCATTTTATCACCAGGTACATCTATAGGAATAGATTTAGGACTGGAGTGCAAGCTTACTGAAGATGAGGAGAAATAGAGATTGGAGTATTGTGTTCAGTTCTGGAATCCCCAACATAAGAAGGATATGGAACTGTTGGAATGAGTCCAGAGGAGGCTACGAGGATGATCCGAGGGCTGGAGCACCTCCTGTACAAGGACAGGCTGAGAGAGTTGGGGTTGTTCAGCCTGGAGAAGAGAAGGCTGTGGGGAGACCTTAGAGCAGCCTCCCAGGACAGAAAGGGGCTCCAGGAAAGCTGGGGAGGGGCTCTTGATCAGGGAGTGCAGGGACAGGACGAGGGGGAACGGCTTTAAACTGGAAGGAGGAAGTTTCAGATTAGACATTAAGAAGAAATTCTTCACAGTGAGGGTGGGGAGGCCCTGGCCCAGGTTGCCCAGAAAAGTGGTGGCTGCCCCATGATCCATTGGGAGCTGCCCCTGCCCATGGCAGGGGGTTGGAACTGGATGGGCTTTGAGGTCCTTCCAAACCAAACCACTCTATGATTCTATGATTGTATGAATATGTCTCTTCCATCAGATTTTGAATCAATTTTGAATACAGAAAAGTATTGTAATATTGAGAACTAGTAACATAATAGATTCGTTCACTTACGTGCACAGGATGGACTGATCTTCTCGATCTGTGAATAAGAAAAAACAATCTTAAATTAGGGGCAATGTTTGTCCTGGCAGAAGCTCTTACATTTATAAGGATTTACATTGAACAGCCTAGACCTTCAAAAATCTATCAATCCATGATTAGTCAAAAGTACTGGGTTCACATCTTATTTAATTTGCCCTTGCATTTAAATAACCATCTCTAATGGAAATATTTTGTTCAAAAAAATGAACAAAAGGTTAAGAGTTCAACAATATTTTTGTAAATTCCATTAGAGATGAACTGTAATGAGGAAAGCAAGAAGATCAGGTTCTCTATAAGAAGATTATAACTGAATATTTCAAACCTGAAACTCAATTTTTGCTCTGATCATGAAGTATGGCCAGCAGCCCACTTGAGACAAAGTCTGGACAGATAAGACACCAAAACCCAAAATGTTTCAAGCTGGTCATGCAAAGCTTTTAATTTTGAAAGCAAATTATGTACTCTCTATTTCATTTCAGACTGTGAGACAGCTTTTATCAAGAGGATGAGTAATTTCTTTGAGATATCCTCCAAAGAATAAGATAAAGGAAAGTACTTCACATATTGTACAAGAGCACGTGAACAAGTACAGAAGTATTCTTTGTGCTTTCCACTATGAATAGGAGCATCAAACACCTTTTTTATCAAGATCTATAAAAATGTGGGCCTAAATCTCTATTTCCACTATGTGAGACACATTCATCAAGGGGTTTCTGTGCAGCAGAGTCCAGCACGCTGAAAGCTGCAGCAAGGTTCAGGACTACATCCCAGCTCCATAACCTGCTCCTGCAGCACTGCTCCCTGCTTATGCTCTTGGAGTCAGAGTTTCTTTTTACCTTCAGAACATTTACACAGAATTTTCTACCAAAACGCTGATCTCGGGCTGAGATCTTTAGGTCGTAATGGACACTGAACACACTCTAAGGTTTCACCGTGGGCTGCACAACTCTGGATAATTTTGTAAAGCTCCACTGAAGCAGGACGTCCAGAAAAGTCTGTGGTGACAGGAGGCTTTACAACTTGCCCTCTGTGTGAAGATGCGTGACTGGTGTGTTTGCTGTGGTCAGTTATGAAGCACAACTCCTGTTTTGTTCGTTGTGGGAACGATCGAATACTGCACAGGTTCCCCCGCGAGTGTGGTATCTCCACCCCTGGAAGCAGACTTGAACCTTCCCTGGTGTTGATGTTGGCCCTGAGTGAGGCAGGCACAAACTGCAGAAAAATCTTCTGACTTAGGACAATAAATTCCCAGGCAGGTCTGGTACAGTTTTGAAATGAGTGCCTAGTTTAAAAATCTGAGATTTGAGGCAGACAATTAAGGCAGAAGCATGTGTTTCTGTACGGTTTGGCGTTATTTATCAGATGCAGAGCCAGCATTAGAGGGGAAGACATGAACCCCTTCCTCCTTTTACTCAGTGTGTGGGGTGACTTGCAAGGATGTCCATCTGGTTTCCTGCCACTATTGCTGACTCTGTATGTAATAAATACCACGAGATAAAGAGGCTTTCTGTACAGTGTAAAGATAATAGAGATAAATTCGACCTATTAAGCTCGCAAGTGGTAATTGCTGCCTGGACCACAGCCAGTCCAGGAAAAGCTGGATCGTATTAGACAATGACTGTTTTACTCCCAGTTCCTCAATGGCTGTAACATTGACTGCTTTATTGATCACTCACATGGCAAATGGTGCCACTTAAATGCTTTACCCAGTAAATTGGGACAAAATGACTCATTACATTTCTGTTGGAGATACTTGTCTGAAATCAGCCCAGCAGGACTCTTCCCCACCAACATTTGGGAAGAGAGGAGCTGTGAGCAACATTTATTTTTCACTGCAGGACATGAGCTAGGCTTTCTTTTCAGTTAAAAAAAAAGTGAGAACAAGGTAGATTTTTTGCTAAAAATACACTGTTGTGTAAATAGAAACCATGGGCATATATTGATACTGCATCACAAACCCATAAATACTGTAAAGAAAATAAAAGTGACTTCTTGATACAGAGTTGCCAATGGAATTTCTGATCTCAAGGAACATTAGGAAAAAATGGTCTCCTCCAAGCCAAGTATTTTCTCACTATTTTTCTCTACCCATTGCTTCACTTCTGTTGCTCCCCAGTAACTGAAAAATCCCTCCTGAAGGTACCTCATAAACTGGCCCAGCACAGAGGTTCGCATGAGCAGTGCTGGACTGTGCAGCCTGTCCTGCGAAACCTCATGCTGACAAACTGTCCTGTGCACATCCATGGAGGGAGAATTACAGATGTTGCTCTGTTTTCTGCAGCAGTGCGAACAAATTGCAAAGGTAAGGATGAAATGTCAGGAAACCCAACCCTGTTCTGACTCGAGCTGCAGACACTTGTCTCATTTACTTCCAAGGTCTCTCCTGTTTAATTGCTCCCGTTTCTGTTCTGGAATATTTTATTCAATGTAGAAAGGACTGTGCACTATTTCAGGACTCTGCATCTTTACGTGGGTGGATATATCAGAAGAGAATGACTTGCATGAATAAAACTCCTTAAACATAATTCCTGATCTTAAAAAGAAACAAAATACTTCTTATATCTTCCAATATATTTTTGGTTAATGACTTTTAAAAAAATTTGACACTATCTGGAAGACTATCATATTCACCCCTGTATGGCTATATTAGATGTTTTGGACATTTTAAATTTTTTTCCTCAATTTTTAATAGCATAGAGATCTACATTTCCATCCTAAAACCCACCAGCTTTCCTAAACATGCAGTTGACTGCTTTTTTTTCTGGAATCTGCTTAGCTTCTTCACCAGACACCTCCAGATTGCTTGTAAGAATCATCATAGACCAGCGAGCTCTGCTTAATCACAAACAAAATCAGATGGTTTATCACAATGAAGCAGCAAGTTGGCAGCATAACCATAAAAGGGAAAAAAACAGACTGAAACCATGTTCCAACATGCACTTACTGCTTCTTTACATTCGCTAATAACTGCACTGCCTAAAGGGCACATTTCTGTGCGGTCCTGCCGAGGACACAGTAAACAGATTGCTTTCCACAGCAGCCTCCTTTTCTAAGATCTTGGGAACTGTGTTTCCCTCCCATACCTCCCAGTAACTACTAGGTTGTTTGTTTTTCCATCTTTAACTCAAGCTTGCATAAAAATGGCTTTGCAGAAAATAGATAACCTTCCTGAGTCTGCAGAAAGCTGTAATATATCTTCTCCATGATGATTTATCGCTAGAGAATTCAATAAGAGCCTAATCATTCACAAGGAAGCCTGGATCTATCACTACTGTTACATAACCTGACTTTTCACACTCGTTTTATTTATCACTTCTTTGCCGTCTGCTGCAAGCAGGGAAGATGGCAGAAGGCAGCAGTTACTCATCCTTACTGGAGCGGTGTCTCAGCTCCATCGTCACTGGAGGTTGGTAGTGCTGCAGGAGGGAGCTATCCCTCCCTCCAGCTCCTCTCCCCTGCACTGTGCTCTCCCTGCTGCTGCACCCAGCATTCATGCAGCCACACATTGCCAGGCAGGGGTGACAAACCTTAAACGTAACCCAGCAAAGAACAAGGGGTGGCTTTCACCGGAGCAGTTCTGCATGGCGACTGCATGAAGACTGGTGCGGACAATGCAAGGGTTGGAATAAGGGGGTTGAGCCCCTCGTGTGGCAGCGGTGCCACTGGGGAACCCCTTCATCTGAAACACAGGAGAGAGAGGCGGGTGCCGAAGCATAGAGTGGTTCTTATGATTGTAGTCTTTGAGTGTAGTAGTAAAGTGCTTGTTTGTCTGTACAGACAGGCAGTGAGGTCCAGCTCAGCGTAACAGCTCCTGGGGACAGATACGCAAAATACCCTCATGGAATATTATTTTCTCTTAGTCTTCTAGATTAAAGAAGACTGAAGTCAATAAAGTTTACTATTGTTCTGGCTGGAAACGAGCATCATTGACTGTGCCTGAGCAGCAATCGTACTGTGTTAGCAACGGGGCAATCAGCAGATTCAACAAGCACCCTCATTTGAGCTTAAGACAGCATGACTGTCATTTGCAAAAGGGTTTTAGGTACTCAAAACCACTTGAAAGAAGTGGAAATTTTATCTCTGCCCAGCCAACGTCTCTGTTAATTCCCACGTCCTGTGACAGGTCAGCTTTTCCGCATACTCAGAACAAAGTCCAATTATATGATTTCTGTAACCGTGGCTAAGAGTCAATATCAGTGCAACTTCGATGGGACTTACACATCAGCCCTTACGAATCTATTAACCAAGTCTCTTATGCAGAGGAGGAGTGCAATGTGCACAGCTCGTGGGTTTTGCTGGGTGTTTGTGCCAACAGAAGAGATGGTGAGAATGTGAAGAGCTGTGATTCCCAGCTGATGAGACTGCAATAGGAGCAGCAATCTGCAGGCACTGAGACTTCATTCAGTGAAAGATAAAGGTTCTCTGAGACATCTGAACAAGCTGATTGTTCTCAGCCAAGTGGTGCTGGTCATGAAGTACTTAGATATATTTTACTTTGGCAAGAAAAAAATTATGCAAGCTTCCCAGATAAGGAGGCACTATTGAAATTTCACAAGGAAAACATTCAATGCTCTGATCCATGTTTATAAAGTTTTTTTTGTTTATATTCCATTTGCAAATGCTTACAAAAACCTATGAAACTCTCTGTCTATGTATTGCGAGCACACAGAGTCATGTTGATACCCACTTTCACCACTCAAATGTGAATACAATTTGGCTGAATAACCAGAGTTATTTTGGGGTTTGGTTTAGCTTTATGCACAAAACATGAGTACGTTTTTACAAACAAAAGCACAGCTTTAAAACCAGCTGGGGCCCTCTTCAGAGATGGAGAGCCTCCAACACGGCATGGGCGAGGAAAGCGTGGGTGTCCTGGGCTCGTGATGCAAACTCTGTTGGAACTGCTCCCCAGTGACCGTGCCAGCTGTGCGTGGTCAGCACGGGAGGCGGTGGAAGAGCATTCTCTTATAGGTTCAACTGATCATCTGTTCCCTTCTCTTTTCTTTCCACTTGCTCTCCCAAGTCTCTCTGCTGTCAAGAACTCCTTGCAAACAGGGCACGTGAATAACGACACATAAAACTTTCCCAAGAGTTGGTGGGGCCAGGAAATTATTATCAGCACCAAAAAAGTGAACAGAAAGAAGCACAAACTCCTGCTGCCTCCTCCTCCCAGCACCCAGCCTGGCAGTTACAGCTGAATCCAGGCTGTTCTAGGTGCAGTTCATGACCACAGTAAAGGGAAAAGATGGCCCCAGTGGCTTCGCCATTGCTTGGGACAGCATTTTGGGAAGGACTGGAGACAATTTGAGGGAGGAAAAGTGAAAGAGGTCCTTACACTGCGGGGATCAGGCTGATCTGTGCTGACACTCGTCTCATGTTAAGTAGAAAACTCATGTACTATCATGCACCAGATAAAGTGCAAACTGGTTTTGAATGGACTAATTTCTTGGTAACAATCACTGTTCTCTGTATGTATGTAATTATTACAAAGAAATCAATACTGGCTACCAATCTACTTACTAAACTCTAATTTCTGGATGCTGCTTTATTGTTTTCCCCAGTCACATCAAAATCCATAAGCCTTAAATCCTTAAGCTACAAACTGGGAAGCCCTAAGTGTCAGGGCTGAGCCTGTGAACCTTGCTGAGACATAGTTACCAGCCAGAATTTGTGGAGGATCAGATCCATAATGAGGGCATTTAATTTTCAAAGCATTTTGCAGTGTCTTACTTTTCCAGCGCACCTGAGGTCACTGTGAGATGACAACCGATTGCATCCCTGTAGTCTGTAGATGTTTTAGCCTCATTCCTTCATTGTTATAGCTTTTCCATCCCTAAATTTATGCTTTTCCCCTAGAGCAAAACCCCCATAGTCAGTCAGTAGTGACTGTAGAAGGATGGGAGCACTGGGAATTTCAAAGGTTTCCTTTGCAGCATTTGGGACCTGACTGCCTTCCCATGGCTGCTCCTTGCTGTTACAGTCCGAAAGCAGAGCACATCTCAAGTTCAGGCTCCGAACCACTGAACCACAACAAAAGTAGCCCCAGAACAGTGTTTGAATTTGCTTTGCTAGGAGAGAGAGAGAGCGAGAGAGCGAGGAGCAACGCTGACGGATCCAGCAGTGCTAACAGCTAACTTTGGAACAGGCTCCATTGGTGGAGAGGGAGCATTTTCCATGCCCGTATTTGCCAAAACTATTTGCTTCACTTTGAAACCTTCCCACATGCCTCATCACGGATGAGTAAAAGGATTGTTTTTCCTTTTTGAGTCAGTGTTTGTGGACTGCTGCTCCTGCCAAAGAATTCCTCTGAAACTTCTAGAAAGCCTGTGTTGCCCTAGCTAACAGATCTTTCCTGGCTGTGCTTCCTGCAGAGCATATGAGGAGTTACGAGGCATTTTCTCCCGTGTTACTGTGCAGGGATTTCTAAGCTCAGCAGCACTGAACCCGCCCACCTTGCAGCATGCTCCTGTAGGCTGTGTCCGCGATGGCGTAGATGTGGGGGGGCATCTCATGCCGCTTCTTTCCCTTGTACATGTCGATAATCTTCTCTGAATAAATGGGCAGCTGTTTGTACGGATTGATCACCACACAGAAGAGACCCGAATAAGTCTGCAAGGAAATTCAAATAAAAACTGGAATTAATACCGTGTGCCATGTTTTGTTGGGGGAACACAGGCATCGGCAGTGCTGAACTAACAGGATTTGAGCAAATAACCCTCTGCTGTGTTCTGTCCAGCGTAACAAACAGAGCAGCGATTTTGGAACGTACACATATGGGTGGCTTCCAAGTGCACAGATAATCACGTCTAATAAGAAAACTGCTACAAAGTATGTGAATTTAGCAATGTGCAGCCACACCATGCTTTGCGTTGATGTTAGAGCTTCTTCAGTTACTTCAGCACACGGAGTTACCACCCTTATCTGGGATGATTTAGCAAACATAACACTTCATAATATCTCTTTATATGTATATTTTTATACCAGAGTATGTCCTGTGCTCAGGTAGGTGTCAAATTTTGTAGCCTTAGATCCTAGGTAAGAAGCTTTGATTGGTGATAGAAGGGGGCCTTCTAAAAAAGTTTATATGAACACCATATAGCAGTATGAACACCATCTACCATATAGCAGTAATGATTGATGAGAGTCCTTGAAATAAAATCACTTGAGTTCCAAATAGATAGATATCTTAACAGAATAGTCATGTCTTAACTACACAACTATTTCTGTAAGAAATTTAAGGGAAAATGTGGTATTTTTTACAGTTTAATTAACCTATTAATATAAACATAAACAAATGAGAACATTGGCTACCAGCTGATTGCTGTCCATCCAGGTTTTGTTAGGTTTTGTAAATTCTCCTTGAATTTGGAAAGCTCCAGCTATTGAACTGGGAGCAGAAATAATAACATATGATAATAGATTGTGAGCCATACATCACAGACAGTTACTAAAAGTAAGCAGTTTGTAAGACTTTCCCATTTACTTAAAAGAAATGTAACACTCCCCTCCCCCAATGATTAAAAAATAAAATTACAAACTTATGAGATTATAATTGCAGGAGTAATGGGATATTTAAGCTGGCCTATGGCTGTTAGTTTTAAAACCACACTAGTTTTAAAAAAAACCCAGAAATAATGACATTGTGCTCTTTCTACCTCAGGCATAAGTGGGTTTGGATTTGCAGTGTGAATGAGTGCTTTGTGCCATCAATCTCAGAGCTGTGTCCAAGGACAGCTCAAGCTGCCCTGGTTCCCCCATAGGAAGCTCTGCCATCCAGGACTGTAAAATTGCATCTGGGAGGCAGCTCCGGGCACAGGGATTTCCCTTTCCTGACCATAATAGGAAACGGCACAAGAGGGGCTCAGCACAGCCTGAGTACTTTATATGGTATTAAGCAAACACAGTGAGAGCTCCCAGCAGCCTCCAGCAGTGAGGAGCAGGTTGGTTGCTCCACGTTGGGCAGGAGAACATCTTGAGTGCTCTGGGTGGTGATGAGGACCTCTCTGACCTTTACAGGTTGTGACTGCATTTCCATGGTCTCAAGTCAGGTAACAAGAAAATCAAGCTCACGATGTTTGTCAGTTCTCATCTGCAAACTAAAACCCTTGATGTGGAAGGTAGATAATTACTGTGTCAGATCTGCATTGACACCAGAGTTCAGAATTAAACTGTGCTAATTGTGTCAAAACGAACTTTAGAGCTGCAGAGAAGTGGCAGGTTTTTGTCCTAGAATGACTGCCACAGCTCTTAAAGAAAGGGTAGCAAGGCCTTTATTTTCAGTAGAGATAGATTTACTGTATGCACTCATTCCCAATCAAGTAAATAAAATAACAGGAGTCTAAATTTCCAATTTAGGAAACTATTTAGGCCTTTTTTTTCTGAGCTGCACGGGCATTTGCCTGGCCTGCCATGTGCAGGGCTGTCTGCACACCCAGCCCTGCAGTAAAGCACCTCTGAAGAACTAACTTTGAGCAGCAGCTCACAAGGCAAGTGCCACAGCCGATGAAGCTCAGAATCCCCATTTCTAACTGGACTGTGACCAATACTTAAAACTACATTCAGTGAAACCAAGAGGTCTTGGTAAACCTTCCCGAGGCGAGAGAAGGTACTTGCTTTTACAAGGATTTGGGGAAAACTGATTAACATATTCTGTTTTGAAGATATGCAAGCCAGTTGGCCAAGACTGTGATCATTCTCCCTGGGGCATGGTGTGCCCAGAGAGGAGGACCCACAACCGTACCTCTCCCTAAAGGGTCTGGAGACAGAGGTATCTTAGGGATAGAGTCCGTAGGAGTGCCAAGCTTGTGTGTCCCTTGGACAGTCACTGCTGATGGGTGTTAGAGACTGACACAAATATGCACATCTACATTGTAAATGCCTCAGTTGGGGCAGAAGAATCTCATTCTGGTTCCAATACACAGGGACAGTTTTCAGTAATTAAAGCATTTTGCACTCTTAGGTGAAGATGGAATTGGTACCACTTATGAGTACAGGCACAAGGAACTCCACTCTCAAATCCAATGAACTTGCGTTGCTATGTCATTGATGTTTATATAATCAGTTTGGGTCTAATTTGTGGATGGACACGGCAGATCTTGTTTGTTCTGAGCCATGTGAAACATGAGTTAGTGGTGATGCACTTCTTCCCCTTCTTTCTTAATTATCTGCAATGAAGAAAAAGGCCAAGGTGTTTTTCCAGTGTACAGTCACACTGTGAATTCCTGCACTAAATCTTTTTATTTAATAATATTTAATATAAATGTCGGGGCAGACAATTTGAATTTTTTTTCAACTAGGTTGATTTCCTTTTCTGTAGAAGAACTGGGAATCCCCATTTGTGTCAGTGATGCTCTAAAGAGGAAAATGCGAAGGTCACATTTTCTTGGTATGTGTGGGACTTCAAGGGAGGCAATGTAGACATTGCATGGCCAGGCCAGGACACGGTTGTTTACAGTTAGTTTTGCAAGTGGATGAGAACAAAGCCTCAAATTCTATTTAGATGTCCTCTATTTATTTATTTATTTAAAGGCAGAAAGACCTTGCAGGGCAGCACTGTGTAAGGCTGGACAGTTTTAAGGAGTTTGTGTTACTGAAAATATTAATAACTTGTTGTAATACAAGTCAAAATAATTTATTTTTAACTGTTTATTTACTGCCCTCTTAAAATCTGGTCTCCCTAGAAAGCAAATTTAATTTCAGATACACTTCTATTTGTCTCCATGAAAAATTATTTGATTTCTGATTGCATTATTCCCTTTTTGAAATTAATTTCCTCTTTCTGTAGCAAGTGACAGTTCTACAAAAAATCCACAAAGTAAACACATCAGGAATCCTGGAAAATCTATGCAGATCGTTTTAGGGAAAAACAACAGAGAAATAAACCTCATACATCTTATCTGATTATTCTTCCAGTAATTCTTTTTAGATCTTGCAAAAATGCAGAACATTTTCAGACAAATTCCATTTTAGTAAATGGATGCTCTGATATAAAATAGTACATATGTCTGCATGTTCACCTGCAAACTTGAATTCCAATAAACTAAAATCCTGAAAAGACGGAAAGTCTGTGTTCTGTCAGGAATCCTCATGTTGTGCATTTCAGTAGATTCCTGAAGGAAAGACCTTAAGCTTAGCTCTTTAGTTGTGCATAACAATTAAATAGTTCCTGTGCTGTACTCTATGTAACTGTCTTATTTTTGGCTTCATTTTCTATTTTTCAATTTAGCATTCCTCATATCAATATGAGAACTTTATTCCTGCTTCTAGAACCTCGTTACTTAAGCTCTATACTTCCTTTCACTCATCAGTGATCTGTCACGCAAATAAAGTTTTCATTGATGGGAGCTGTAGATTGCATTTCTGCAGCACAGGGATCCTCTGTGTGAAATCAAAGTTAACAGCCAAGTCCTGTGGAAACTTTCTAGGTTTCCTACTATGTGGTTTGCTTATTGTTCATGCAGATAGATTACGGGGTTATTAATGTCAAAAGAGGCATGTGTTGATATATCTGTGTGGACTGGAAGACAGAGTAGTCCTGGCCCTAATCCATGAGAATGTCTGGGATGCCCCTGCTGAGGGTGTTACACGGGACAAGGTAGGAACAGGCAATGCCGTGTGCGTGTTTGGTTCTACTTACATAAATTAAACCTGAGAAGTATCTCTCCCTTAGATTGTGCAGCACTGAGGCTTCATTGAGGCAAGTCAGCTCTGCCATGTCCTCCACCTTGGAGAATTTTGGAGGGTTCATCTTCTGGATGTCATCCTTGCTCAGCGTCACTTTCTTTCCGTTTTCTGTCAGTTCAACTGTCACTTCATCCCCCTTCTCTTCCTTGATACTTGCTGCTTCAAATCCATGTTTCTCTGATGGAATCCAAACCAGTCTCTTTGCTGACCAGTCAGCCTGGGCAAGTGGGTTGTTAATGAAGTTTTTGTCCACAAAGAGGAATTTCTCATCATCGCTGAGAGGTTTTTGAGCCATTTTGACTCAGGAGACACCTGTTGAGGAAGGAAAATATTCTGCTTTAAAGGAAGGCAAACGTGGAGATGCTTCAGGGAAAACATATTTGTTGAATCTGTCGTGTGGTAGATCCACAGCTCTACAGGTCCCATGTCATATCTCACATTTCCATGCAAATACTTTTGGAAGCCAGCTCAGATACTTCAGAGTGTCTGTGTTCCGATTCCCATTCCTCTGTTACTGTGTCTGAAATCACTTAAATCAAGAGCTTCGTGGTACTAAATCAAATGAGGATGCCTGGGCTTATTACTTAGTTTTGTTTATTTTGTAGTGAAGAGCAGAGAGAAAAATAAGGCACAATTAATGTGCAATGAGACTATGAAGACTGCACCAAGATTACCAGCTTAACAGATTTCTGCAGCCCCATCTCTTGCCCATCACAAAGTTAATTCAGGTATAGATACACAGAAAACTTCTCATCACTCAAATACAGTTGGGTGCACACTGAGATACTAGTGCAATAAGGAAATAATCAGTAGAACATTCCAAGGCTGTGTTCCAGAAAGGACAGAAATGGACTTTTCTTGCAAAGCACTATTTCTGATCAGTCTAATACAGTCTCATTTGGAGAAGTATAAGATTAAGAAACGGTCAAAAGAAAAAACAGAAAAAATTATTATCAATACTGCTGGTGAAGAAATAACTTAGAGTTTTCCCATTTCCATGGTTCAGATCTTTGTAAAGGGTAAATGTCTACCACATGAGAGAGAAGAAATAAAACAAGCCTGGAAATTGCATCAGCTATTAGATAGGCAGAACTGTGATGCTCAAATTGGAATGTTGATGCTTCTTTGTCAGCATCACTTGGACAGAGCAGCCAATGTGTCTGCTCCATAGGTGAGAGCAATAGGAGGGGCTTGGCTGCTTTGCACCATGTCTGGGAGGGAGGAGGCAGCTCCTTTCCTGCTCTGGACATTGGAGGTTAGGGTGTAGCTGCAAGAGCTTTGCTGACAGTGCTGGAGCTTTCCTGCGTGTTCTGTGTGTCCTGTGAGGCTCGCAGCTCTAAACAAGGAAAGGAGAAAGTAGGAGCCTGCTTGGGGTTTGCTACCTGGCAGGAAAAGAGTGGTGCTAATCAAGAAACCTTCCACGCAGCAGAGCAGAGAGAGGAGTTGGGGAGGAGCTACAGCGGGAAGCAGAGAAGAGAGTGCCCAAGAAAAACATCTCCATGAGACGGAGGCTGTTTCATTTCCTTATTGAGAATGAATCTGATATTTACAGCATTCAATCAAACATGAATCTTCACGGAGTTTGGAGAATCGACTGCTAAAGATGTCAGCAGTCAACTCATGAGCAGGATGATATTTGTAAAGCCCAAGCTCTGTGGTATGGAGCCAGATGGACACCCTGTGCTCTGGGAGTATCAGAGATTGGTTTCCGAATATTTTTCCCTGAAGCCTTCCCACAGATTAATGTTCTCTTGCAAGGCCAGACTGTGTGAGAGGTCTGAGGGAGAAGCGTAGATCATACAGAGGGTGACACAAAACTAGGATTTTAGAGGCCCCTAAGAGGAACAGATGATATCCCACTGAAATTCAGTAGAAATTAGACACCTCAGTTCCTTAAAATTCCTTGACAATTCTCTCCCATCTGAAAAAAAAAACAAAAAAAAAACCCCAAAAACCCAAACCAACAACAAAAAAACCAGCTTTCCTCCAAATGTGGTCATTCTAGAACCATCAGCCTTGCCTGAAAAACCTCAACAAGGAAATTCTCCCAGGTCATCCACGCACATACAATGTGTTTGATAGAGTGAGTGGGAGGGAGACCCTCAGGGCTCGGATCTGCGCAGCACCACTGGCCCATGCACAGCATTCCCTTCCCTCAAGTCTCTGTGAAGGAACTCTGAAGGATGTGGCCCTTCACTCGCTCCCAGGGGATTCTTGGAAGAGAGCTGCAAGAGGAAACTATTTGACCTCTGCATGGATTAAGGCAGAAAATGTTCCTTCACTGCCAAGAGGGCTGGTAGAGCCGCACAGTTCCAATAATGGAGATGGTATTCTCTCTGGCTGAGCTTTCCAGCTGGCGGCTGAAGGGTGAAGCAGCCGGACAGAGGAACGAAGGCAGCGCTGACCCATCGCAAGGCGGCAGCACCAGGGGCTTGGGGAGCAGCAGGAGCCTCCTACGGTCCCTCTCCTGCTGTGGTAGCAATGGGCAGGGCACGTTCTCTGCCCCACTGCCCCAGCAGTGCGGGAGGAACTGCTGTGGCAACACAGTGGGAGGATTTCTGTCTGCCTCAGGCCCAGAAGAGAGAGCTTTACGGTCCTCCTGAAGCATCAGAAAGGTTCGATTGTTCTGCCTGTGCCTACGCAGCAAGTGACAACACATTCAATTCAATCGGAATTTGGCATTGCTGTCAGAAACACCAAAAATTACACTGAACTGCAGAGCTGAGATTCACAAAGTCAGATCCTGGTACTTTGAGGCTGTCCACCAACAATGGTGGTGGAAATCAAACTGCTGAATCACCCTTACCATCTACCTCAAAAACCCAATAGAAGATGAAACGGTTGGCCTGGTACAAAGAACATCTCCAGTGGGACCACCCAGAAGTTCTTCATAGTTTTGTTTCCCAAGGACCAAGGGACAGCTCCTTTCCTTGCCACATGCCAAGTCAAAAACATCTTCCACAGATTACAGCATGAAACAGAGAGCTGCTCAGTTTGTCTTCTACTATATTCTCCTACTCCTTCCTGTATGCAAAACCTTCCGCACCTTGCTATTTAAATTCAGTCTTTTTGAAAGCAAGATGAGGCTGGAAAGTATAAGAACTGCCATGAACTGCAGAATTTGAAAATTTTTTTGAATTTGAAAGGTTTTTTATCCCCTAGATCTAAGCACTATGTTTGGTTGGTCTAAACATGGTAAGAAAAGATGCCCTACAAGAAACATGGAATAGATGGTCTGAGCTGGATTTTGTAACTCCTGTGAAACATGAGGAGAAAACATGGGTTTGTGTAAAGAACATTTTCATGACTGATCCTCTGGAATCTGAGGATAATGTTTGAGCAGCAGCCAAGTAACACTGTAGTAAAAAGGAAATGCGGTTATGAAGTGTGGATTAATATTAACAGTTTAATAGACAAATGAGTATTAATTAATGCATATTGACTTTAAAGGAAGGTTTCTGAACAGGAGGGGCAGGAGATGAGCTCCATGATCTCTACTAGATTCGTCCTAGTAAGATGCTGAGCACTGAACCAATGGGCTGATGAAGCCTTCTGATTAATAATTGTTTGTAAACCTGTCATCTCACATCAAGACTGAACTGCACTGGCCCAGCATGTGATTGATATTGGAGAAATGGGCCAAGGGGAAAGAGACATCACTGCCTATTGAGAACATTCCCTGAGAAGGGAAGATTTACCCCTTAGCCACTCTGCGGGTTCCATCCATAGGGCTAGTGAGAGAAATGGAGACCAATCTCTTTATCTGTGCAAGATATAGTAAGAGGTTCCCATCCATTCTTTTGGGTGTATGACAGCCCAAAGGACATGCAAGAGCAGATACTTTTATACTGAGAGGTGAGCTATCCTGAGGGAGGTGGAAATGGGAGGAAAAGCAATCACAAGAGTATTACTGAGAAGAAGTTGCCAAATGACACCAAACTGGGTCCATTGGTTATACTTGGCTAAATCTGAAATGTACACATACACATGAGCATGCAAACTTGCACGGCTTACTTTCTACCCCTCCTTCGGCTGCCACACTGCAGATCTGTCCAGCCAATCGTCACTGCTTTTTTCCCTTGCCATGTCAGTGACAAAAGTTGAATGCTGTCTTTATAAGCAGTTTATCCTGAGTGTGTTATTCCAAGGACAAAGTATAAATATCTCCAGGAAGTGCATTTTAATTAAAGGTTATTGTCCAAGCAGAATTGCCTCCTGGGTCACGGCTTACAGTGACTACTCTTCTCTTAATGAGCAGATAAAGGACACTTCTCCCTTCCTCTGCAGGATGTGCACATCAGTGTAACAGCTTATCACAGCCACACAGGGAATAATTATTAGAACAGCCGAACATGGAACAAAGTATGTGAATTATTTTCAGAAATCAAGTACTGCTCCCCTAAGTGGTTTCTGATGGAAGAACATAGCAGTGACCTGGTGCTTGATTCAAACTGTTTCTTGGGCTACAGTAGCTCTCGACTATATTCTTTCCAAGTTGCTTATGTTTTACTTTTCCAGCACTGCTACCACTCCCTCCTGGCCTTTTGCCTCTCCTGCTGGTCACAGGGACCACCCCCCAAATGCTCAGTCTCACCAAGGACATTTTCATCTGAACGTGTTGGTATCATCAGGACTAGTTTATGGTTGTTCAACCATGGAAGAAGGGAAGTCTGTATTTTAAGAAGGAACATTTTCAGTAATTTCACAGAGCTGTTTTGTTTGGTTGGTTTGGTTTTGTTGTTGTTTTTTTTTAATGCATTCTCCATGTCCTCCATAACTGCATTTAAACACTTGATAGCTCTTTAAATACTCCAAAGAAACTGGCCCCGTTTATTATCTGTGTTATAAGCATTAAAAATTAGAAAAAAAGAAAAAAGACTTAAGTTGCATCAAGTGGGGACAGATTCCCTTTATCTGGAAAATGACAGCTATTTTAAATACTTCCAAATATTCTATTATGTAAATCACATTCTGCATGTTCATTAAAATTCACAAATAATCTATATTTTAACTGGACTTTGCACAAGTCAGAAAGCTATCTCTAGCTCTTGGCTTCTTCTAAAAGTAATATACCTTAAAAAAAAAGCCAACAGATTTGCAACTAGTAAGTCTCAGTGAATTATAAAGAGTCGGGATCTTCTGCATACATCTATGCATGCTACCATATATGGAGATGTTCTTCTCAATACTAGCTGTTCCACAAAAATGTAATGATAACAAATTCAAAACAAATACCTTTTAGGGATTAGTGTGTCAATTGCAAATGAGATAATAAAAATCAGTGTTTACATCTAAGCGAGTACAGCCAGAGGAGTAGCTTACACCAAACTAAAGTGAATACTTAATCAAGCACTTTTCTCTCTGGGGTTCATTGTTTTAGCCTCTGAGTTAATGGCTTGAGGGAAATGCGAGCTTTGGGAGTTCAGCAAGGCTGTCTGTGCACAGAGTCTTGCTGCAAAGTGCAAAGCGCTGAGTGAAAGAGAACGTGAGCTTGTTTTTGAACAAGTACATTTTATAAGAGATGTTATTGAGGCGCAGGTATTAGATAATAAGGGCAAACCTTCTAATTCCCCTTATATTTAAAATACCTTATATTGCTTCTTAATTATGCACAGCACCCCCCCTCAAATATATATCAACATGCAAAAGTGTATACAGACACATATATGTGCATGTGTGAAAGAAGCCAGAGCGCCTGCGATGCTACTGAAGCCGCTTTCTACACTGCCATCTACTGTCGTCTTCCCTTACTCACAGTATTACGTTAAAGTTAGAAGTTTGCTACCTTTTTCCCCTTTAAAAAAAGCATGTCACATTTGAAATTACTCGAATTAATGCAGTTAAGTGAATTACCAATTAGTTTTGCATAAAAGTTATTCCCAGCATGTTAAAAACATACATATGTAATGCTAAAGCATTTTTGTGTAAACTTTTCCATTTATTCTTCTTTAAGCACTTTTCCTGTTTAAAGAACAAGCAACCAACAAACATAATTTTATTTGATTACACTCTCTTTAAAGAGCACGGGAAGAGCACTAAGTTCCTTTACTAGTACTGAAAAATGTAAGAAAACTAACAGATGATCAGCCCCTCAGGCTACCATGTTTCTTTACTGAACGCACCTGTGGTGGTTCACTGCAGCAGGCACCTGCCTCCACCTGGCAGCGCACAGCACCCTGCCAGCTGCACTGCCGCCAGCTCCGAGGGCAACTCATGCTCAGCATCTTTACAGCTCGATTTGGCAACAGCAATGTCAGAAGCGACTAAGGAACAGGTTAGAACATCTGTGCTGGCTTTCAAACACGCAAGGTCTCTAATGCATTTGGAATACAACCCCACCAGTAACACACAAATCAGGATAAACTGCTTCAGCGTGCCTGACAGGTCTGTTCCATTTCTAATACATCCGCTATCTGCAGTTAATTCACTGAACACGTTTGCAAAGTAGTGCAGTAGTCGCCTTGCCAACTGTTCCATTCCACAGCAAGCACAGCGAGCCCCCAGCCCCATCCCCAGCAGGGATCTCCAGCCCTACTTACAGGTGTCCAATCAGGGGAGCAGAGAGTGAATTGCAGAGTCAGGAACCTGTACAGCCACCAGCCGGGACAGTCCAAGTCCTTGTTGCCTTTGCAGCCTCTCTATATAGAGGAGGAGAATCTTGTCAGTGGGGAGGGGCCCTGTAAACCACATCCTGCTGGAAAACCCTCTTGGTACCTGGGTTGAAACACACAGCCTGAGCCAAGGACCTCCTTCCCAGCAGGGCCTGACCCCGGCTGCTGCCCCTGCCTCGAGCTGCTCTAGGCCAGTGGGCTGGTTCTGGCTCTTGGACAGGCATGAAAGGGGTGCCCTTAACTCAGAAGTCTGTAGGTTTTGCTTTTTCCTGGGGTGAAACTGTCTGGCCAAGCAAATGGACATTTAACTCCTTCCTGCCTTGGCAACACCCTCACCCCTCGTGGTCCCCTGCCTGGAGAAGGACAGGGTGCAGGTCACGGTGCTGCATGGCACAGGAGGCTTCCCACTCACCCCCAGTGCATGTTGTTGGAGCTATTCCTGAGTTCAGGGGTTCTTCGGGAGAGGAGGATTATTCCTCACACAACAGGGATGTGTGTGGGTGGAGGTTGCTGTGGGTCTCCATGTGTTTACGTGACTTTTGGAATCTATGGCTGATTTAAGCCTCCTTTGCCCCTTGGGGAACAGGAGGGTCATTTCCAACCTCCTCAGTGGATTTGCCAAAGTTTCTCTTGTGATCTGGTGTGCAGCTTCTTTCCTGAGAAAGGACCGTAAATACTTTTTCATATATAAGAAATACCTCCCTCAGTCCATAAAAGGAAGAAGAGAAGTGATAAATAGCTGAGGGGAAACAGTCCCTGGGATGCAGTGGAAAGAACAGGAGGCAGGCACTGAGCATTGGTGGGGGAAGAGGAGGTCGGGGTGCTGGGAGCCAGACCTGCAGGGGTGAGGGAGCAATCTGGTCCTTGTCAAACCTTCTCACACCCTCCAAACCTTCCTCTGCTAGAAGCCAACAGCCTTGTGCAGAAAGACCTGGAGATGGAGACATCCCAAAAAGGGAAGACTAGGATCCTCTAGGAATTCCCATCAATGTGCCAAATACAAAATACCGAAACAACCCCTTCTCAGCAACAGACTAAATATGGTGTGCATCCAACGGACCGGAGCACAGCCCTGGCTGGAATTATTTCTCTTGCCATCAACAGCCCTGTCTTCTCTGGAAAATAAACCCTCCTAGGGAAGATGGATGAGGCTCATATTGGTCTTGGCATCCTAAAAAACATACCTATGAAGGGAGGCTGGGCTGAAAACCCGTCACTTGGTCAAAGTACAGGCACTTGCAGGTATGAGAGGCCTGTAGAGCCTTCCTCTAGTTCTGTCCAGCAGTGAACACGTTTGGGTGAACAGGACAGAGCGCAAGAGCAGCAGGGTTTCTTCCCTGTGACATTTCAGAAATATCAGGTATGGACCCGTGCTGGGCCTTGGCTGGAGAAGGCCCGGTTTGCCCACACAGCCGCACGGTCCCGGTGGCTGCAGCCAGATGGGGGGTCTGTGTCTGCTGAGCGGCGTGGCTGCCGCGAGCGGAAATGCAGCGGGGTCCTATCAGACTCGCACACATGTGACCGTTGGAGCAAAGCCAGGGGAAATGAACACCAGGAAGAAACCCCAAGAAACTTGCTGCTGTTAGCACAGAGCTCCTCACCAGGGTAGTCCATCCTTTTTTTTTCCAGTTTCTTGGTTGCAAACTTAGCTTTTAGATAGGACTATAGCAAATATAAAATAATGGAATGCAAGGGGATCCTCTGAGAAGAATGATCATTCTAACATTCATCAAAGTTACCCTAAGAAGTTCCTTTTAAACCCAGGCAGCTGTTTCATAAAACCAGGCATGTTTAATAGTAGCTTAAAAAGGAGTGGAAATTATTCCGGCTGGTTTGCAAACCACTGCATGTGCACACCAGGCTCGTTGCCCGAGCACTGTGTTCAACAGCAGCAGAGGTGGAGGGTGATATATGATGTGATATTAAATGGAGCTGGAAAGTCTGAAAAGCATGACAAAACGGTTGTGCTTTCGAGCCATGTGGGGTTGGAAATGGTAAATGTAAGCGTGGCTTCCAACCTTCACTTAAAACTCAGTGTAAGAATACACTGATCTAAAAGCCTAGCTGGACTTTCCGAAATGGTGTAGTATCTTTTTAAACTGAAGTTGCCTCAAAATAAAAGCTGTGGATTCCCAATGGACAATGCCTTTGTGACAACACATAAGCTTTATTTAAACCCCACTGGTTTATTTGTTTTAATTATTTTTCTAGAAAAAATAAAGTATTCAGCAGCCTGCCCTTAAAATATCTCCTTGATGAACTTGCACTGTAAATATTTTACTTGAGGGAAAAAAAGAGAACTTGAGAAGGAAAGAAATGAACTTTCAGCTGCCTTACCACGGTATAACCTGAACACAATGGAGGGAAAAATGAAAAGCACGGATGGTGATGTTAGTTTGTTAAATAATGTGTGTCAGGTAAGCAACTTTTCTTGTTTAAAAATGTTTTTACCAAGTTTATCAGACATGTTTCTCTAAGCTGAGATATGTGACTAGAATCAGTTACCACTTGTGTCAAGCTGTGTTTTTGCAACAGGAGGGACATTTTGTGTCAGAGCTATCATGAGAGCAGCCTGATGAGGTGAAAGAGTCACCAACTGCTTCACAATCAACTGTTAAGCTTTGTGCTTTACGCTGGCTGCAGGTCAAGCAGAGTATGTGAAGCACACAGGTCAATTCTGAATCAATTGGATGTCAGCTGCTACTGAAAGGGTGTCTTTGCGAGTGTGAACAAATATTTCGGTGTTCCTTTTCCTAAACATAACCACCTTGTGATAATCACACCTCCGGAAAACTGATCAACTGACTGGGAGATTAGGCTTGATAAAAAGGGTGCTCAGGAAGGAAAGAGTAACCGACTCCCTTGAGCGTGTTGATAAACCTTAGGAAAAAGTGCATGACAGAAAGTAATACCTCTGAAACAGCACTGATGCTCTGGAGTCTATAAATAGCCTTTCCTCTGGGTCTAGGGGAGAGCAAAAATTTGGGTTTAAAGATTTTATTTTTTTTTCAAATAGCCAGCTTGTGGGTTAAGTTCTTCCAAAGAGCTTTCCAGATCTGATATCCACACCAAACTTCACTGGCTCCTTGTCACCTTCACTTGTGAAATAACGCTTAGACAAAGAACAGCCTCTTTTAATGTAATTCCATTAGCGTTCTATCGCCAATAAAATTCAGAAATGCATTTTGCTCATGAAACCCCCCAGACTTCTACAGCCTTTTATCTTTTTTTCTTTTTTTTTTCATTTTCTGATGTCAGCAGAAAGAATAAAGGCAGTTAGTGCAGTCTGTAATTGAGCTAGACAGATCTCCCTGAACTGAGAAAATACATGTTGTGCTTGCCCACCTAGGTGAAGCTGAACCTGTGATTCGGGGATTGTGAATTATTTTCATCTAAATACCGACCTCGCTTAGCTTAAACTTTTAAGACTTCTTTGAAAAGCACAGCCATATCGTTTAGGCTTTGCAGTTCTTCCTCCTCCCTCAACAAGCAAGGCAGTCTGACACTCTCAGCGCTCACTTACATGTCTGCATCTTGAAAGACGCTCTCATATTTCATATGCTATCAAGATAAATGCTAGACCATTGATAGTGGATTAAACCAGTATTATTTTCACAGACATATTTCAAAGCTTTGTTATACAAATAAATAACTGGACATACACTATAATTTTAGTTTAATTTGCTTGCACATTCACTATAATTTGAAACAAGACTGTTGCAAAACCCCACATCTGTACTGTGAGGTTATTGGAGCATTAGAGGAAATGCATGTCGCATGAAGAGCAATTCAGATTCCAGATATACGTAATAATGTGACCCATTGGGTTATAGAGAAACAGAGGTCTAGCATTTAAAACTAGAGCAGACGCTCGGCTGCTTATCAAAATAAACACCTGTAATGCTAACTGGGTCAAATAAAGATTAAGGCAAAACTTTCCAGTCTGTAAAACTTTGGATCCTTTCACTCAAATTCACAAACTGCATATTCTCTTCCACTCTTTTTTCGCCCACTTAATATACCATTTATCTAACAACTAAGATTTTAAGAATGCAACCCTAAAAACTTATTTATACGACACTGCTGTCAGTACCACTGGAAATATCAACATCTACATATTTTGTTGAAATGAGAACAGAAAAAGAGCTAATCTGATATTTTTGATGTACCCTTACAAGTTGGGCTGTTAAAACAAATTACCATTTTAAAACATGTAAATACCTCAGCTAAAAAAGTTCTGGGAATCACTAACCTATTATGAACTTTATTTTTAGGTTTGCCTGACTTTGAGTCTCATGTCATTTAGGAAAAAAACATAAGTTCCTCTCCCTCCCATGCACTCAGCATTACACCGTACAATTTACAGTAACTCCAGATGGAAAAGACTTACCCTCGTTTGTTTGTTAGCATGAAGATAAATATAGTCCTCATTTCCGGAGAACTAGAAACAAATATTCCACTAAAGCACTTTTATTTTCTATTCAAATTTATTTTCCCACACTTACTTGTGGTAGTAGCAGCTTCTTCTTCTTCTTAAAGAAGGAGGATTAAAATGCTTAGTTTGAACACTTCCAAAACACCACACAGAATAAAACTGAAAAAAATTACTAAAAAAAACACAGAAAGACACAAAACCCCATGAATTATCATTTCTGCACTTTCCCTATTATCTGATAAATTTTTATAAAATAAACCCAGTATTTTATGCCCAATTCTAAACGCAGGCTTCACGAATCTAGAGTTTGATCTACAGTTTTCCTTCTATCGGCACTGGAGGAAAAGAGCCTGTGCTGACACCTTTTCCATTGACCACAAGTAAGACGTCGTGATCCGATCTCACGGGTCGTTCTAACAAGCTGAAATGGTCCCACTGGACACACTGAGGAAATTTATGCAAACAAGAATTTTCTAAATTAACTCTTACAGACCTTTACATGAGAAACGAGCTTATGAAAGATATCATTTGTTTGTACTTTGTAAAACAAGGGGCTCTTCGGTGCTCAGGCCAGTCATCTTTCCTGGTTCTGGAATTCTATCTGCAAATGAAGCATAGACATAAATCTTCTTACACATCTGGAGATCCAGAGGTACAAGTATTATTTTCTACTACATCAGCTTTGATACAGAATATCATAATAGGAAGTGTGAGCAATTATACAACATATTCTTCCATGGAACAGTACAAGATAGAAACTTCGCATTACTAACGATTACAACTCAGACAGCTTCAACTCAGCCTCAGTGAATGAACTGATGAAACTCCAGAGTCCACATGTTCGATGAGGATTCCCAGTCTGTGTGTACCAGTACTGGATATCAGTTCATTCAACCAAATAAGCAGCAGAATTTCTAATATGAAAAGCAAGTTAGATGTTAAAATATGAGACTTGGAGGGTTGAGTTTATGAATGGACTTGATTGCCTTAATATGCAGCCTAATTAAAAGAGCTAGGTAATTGGTATTTTAAACCCACTGCCTTTAAGTCTCTAGTGACATATTCCACAAACATATAAAGTAATTTCAGACCATAGTTACTTAAAGGTTGAAGCCTTAAAACTGTTATACTTGTGTTTAGTTAAAAAAGTAATATGCTGTCATGTTTTAATCCTGAGTTTTGTAACTAACTCTAAAAATTAAACCCCCATGTGAAATTATATCTGACCCAACAGGGCAAGGTAACCCTGCAGAAAGCCAATTTCAAAACTGAGGCACAAAGTTATAATTTAAAAACAGTTTTTCTATACACTGAATTTGTTCTTAAAAATGGAGAAACTTCTGATAGGAATAATTATTTTCTAATGAAGAGATAACTAATAGCATTTTTGGTATTGAAATTGTATTTCTTCAGCCCCCTCTTCTGGCAGAAGGAAAACAACATTGCCTTAAGAAAATAAAGCTAAACATTAGGGGGTTTCCCGTTCTCTCCAGTAACTATCCGGCAGAGAGAAGCAGGCCCAAGAGCTGGTGTAAGCTGGTCACTTATTTATAAAAAGGTACATATGTGGGTTGTTTTACAACTCATGGGTGGGTCTCTCTTGAGCTGGACGTAGTAGGACCTTTCTTAAATGAATACAAGCAACAGGTATGGTCAGGTCACACAGCCTAATAGTATTTTTGAGGTATAAACACTTCGTGCTGAAGGATTTTTCTTACAAAAAGAGGAGTCAGTTCAAAGCATTCCTTGCAAGAGGAGGTACATACCCCGTGACCATGCATGTTTATTGTGTTATAAGCACATGGATCATGTAGAAAATCTTGTCATAAATAAGACTTCTGAAAAAATGTCTCCAAACCCACCTACTTGATTTCTCTCAGTATGTGGCTTGCCAAGATTCTGCTTTGGATAATTCAGCAAAGAGAGTTTTGGAAGGGCATTCTGGGAACCTTCTTTCTTCCCACGATGTAAGAAATGAGAGATAATTCCGTACAGGAGAGGTCTGCTCAAGAGAGGAATGACAAAAGTAGTCTATGAAGTATACAGAACACTGAGCATTAAAGCCTCACCCTTTTCTCAGAACTTCTGAGACCTTAATATTTATGTATAGAAACAGATGCCTTTAGAGTAATTATTTAAAATACATTATGCCAAGTGTCATTATATAAATAAATACAGACCTAAGCCCACCCTGAAGACCCAATGCTCTCCTAAAAAGCTTGCACTGAGACACTCTCAACTAAGCCCCAGATCCCCTGTAGGTGAAGAACTGGAGCACGCTTAGCACAAGAATGCAGATCCACATTCTCACTTGTGCAGTACGAAGGATCAGATTGGTGGGCTGTGCATCCCAAACTTCATTCTTCCTTAAGCACCTGAAAGATCCTGACAGTGCAAACTACAGAGCACTCTGAACGTACCTGAGCTCATTAAAGCAATCTGATCAAGAGCACAGTGAATTTATATCTAATCCCAGAGTGCAACAATCTTTTTATTGCTCTACCAAACAACTCACTGATATGTATCTGTTTTCTGCAAGTACGCTGTCTGGAGAATGCTACGGAGTTGGCAGAACAATGTTAGTTTGAGGATGTTTGAAAATGGCCCCATGTTTGACATAGTGAGTTTAAAACCAACATGTCAAGAGTAGCCCTGTGATGTAGTCACATTTCAATTGGTGAGAAGATTTAAATGTGATTTATAAAAACACTAAGGAGAAAATTATGTGCAGAACAGAATATATTGTGCATCCCAAAATCCCTCCTTACATTGATTTTCCATTTGAGTCTTCCACTATATTCAGCTCTTTGGCGAGAAACTCTCTATCCAAGGGCACTTCGGGCTGGCCAGATTCTGGAAAAGAGATTTCCCCAAACTTCTTAAGACTATTAAGAAAAACATCACCAATTAACTTTTAAAGACTACTCAGAAGACTTCAGAAGGGAATGAAGCATACACCTCCCTTTCAGATTATTAATATCTCACAGTATATTGTAATTTCAAGGAACTCAAACATTAGTGCTTCATACTCATATAATTTACAATAGCGTTTTACAATTTTTATTTTCACTCTAAAGGAATCTAAGAAAAATATTAAAGAAGTCTTACAATACAAAGATAAATTCTCCAGGCAAACATTGAATTAGTAAATAGCAAATATAACTAATGTACCTAAGCACAACTACAGAACTTCAAAATTCAAATACAATTAGCAATAGCTGCAAAAATAAGTGCTGTACCATATAAATTTGAGCTACTGCTTAGATGTTATAGTCTAAACAGCTCTCAAATATCAGTATTTTAGCCCAGCCAGTAACAGTAATAATTAACTGCACTTGTTAAAAAATACATTCTTTATTATTCAAGCTGACACCCAACCACGCTTCTGTAACAGTTTATATGAGTGAATTGTCAGAACTGCTGTAATTCAGTCCATAAATGACTTTATATACGTATTACTTCAGTTTAAATTATTCCTCAAAGAAATTTTTCTCAGTTGTATTATCCTTCTTTTTTTATTTTACCCAAGTGCCAATGAGAAAAAAAAAGTGATATATGTTTAAAAATATTGTTAGCCATTTTCCAAAGCAAAAGCAGATATTTCAAGAAAGGTACTTTGATTTTGCAGGCTGCTAGCAAGTTTTCTTGTATCAACTGCTCTGTCAAAGCATTTACCTCAGGGATAAGGAGCAAAGTGTACAATTTCTTGAAAACTAATGGTAAATTTTGGCTTCATGCTGCAAGTAAAGCTGAGGACCATCTGTATCTTATTTATGTGTAAAGGAAGACAAGTTTGCAGCTTGGTCCCACTTGTTAACTTTGCAGCATCAATGGAATTACCCAACCAAATGGTAAATGTCTACTAATATAGTAATGACAACAAAAATTCAGCCCCAATACCTGCAGTTAAAACAGATGCTGCATATTTGTAACTGTTATATTCCAGGTATTCACGAATTAGTTCATTGATTAAGAGATTTTCATGAGACAGTGGCGGCCGTGGTTCACTCTGGTCATCCAGTGCATTAAAAACTTCAGCTCTGATCCTTGCTTTTATTTGTCCAAGAGCACCTCTTTTTTCCAGTGTGTCCCTTAAAACTACAATCATAAAAAAAGTCTGTTAATATAAAGCCGAACGCATTCAAGCCGCACTTATCACCCACAACACAAACACAGTTTCGGCACCATCGCAGTGAAATAAAGATAAGATATCTCTGTGCCCGTGCGCACGCCAGCAGCGACAGTAGGAAATTAGATAAAAATTTACCATCCAGAAGTCACAACTGTATTTTTTCCTTAATAAGCATGGGTTCTAGCCCTTTCAGAACGGGATGCTGAGGGACGGAGGTGGCTTTAACGAGCAGCAGACCCGGAGAAAGGCTTGGGACAGAGACAGGGACAGCGTCAGGGGTAGGGGCTGGACACCCCTGTGGCAGCTGAGGAGCGCTGCTCCCACGGGCGCTGTCAGGAGCCGCGGGCCCCCATTAGCGCCCGGGGTGACTCCGAGCCCCGCCGGGTGTCTGAGGAGAGCCCGCCTATTCGCCCTGCGCTGCCTGAGATGCCCCCGGGCCTTAACCCCACCTGCTTTCAGCTCCGCCACCGTCGCCATGGCGCAACAACCCAAGGAAGGCCCAGATGTCGCGGCGGCGGGCACTGCGCAGGCGCGGCGCTGGCAGGAGC
>JAUMJL010001336.1:0-10268 GCA_033558185.1 Dromococcyx pavoninus | reverse complement strand
CCCCCAACCTTCTTGTGCCTCCCCACTCCCCAACCCCTCCTTGCCCCCTCCCCCCCCGTTCATTCTAAGGAGGACCCCCCCCCACACACTCCTCTTGCCACCCCCAATCCCCCTCTTGCCCCCCCCCCCCGGAGTGTTTTGGGGTGAGAGTGTCCCCGAACCTTCTTGTGCCCCCCCCCAAAACCCCCCCGTGCCCCCCCCCCCAAAGCCCCCCAACCCCCCTTGCCCCCGCGCCCTGGGTCATTCTAAGGACCCCCCCTCCCCCATTCCTCCTGCCCCCTTCAACCAACCCCCCCCGGGTTGTTTTGGGGTGAGAGCCCCCCACAACCCTCTTGTATCCCCTAAACCCCCCTTGTCCCCCCCCAAACCTCCCCAAACTCCCCCTTGCCCCACCCCCCGGTCATTCTAAGGACCTTCCCCCCACCTCCCATTCCTCTTGCCCCCCCCTTGCCCCCCCCCCAAAGGCTGTTTTGGGGTGAGGGCCCCCCCTGAACCTTGTGTCCCCCCCTCTTGCCCCCCCAGGACTGAACCAGAGCAGCACTTTCTCCTGCGAAGCCACCAACGCCCGCGGCGTCGCCACCTCCCGCACGGCCACGGTCACCGGTGGGGGGGCACGGGGGGGGGCACGGGGGGTGTGGGGGGGGCACAGGGGGCTTGGGGGGGCCCTCTCCATATTGGTGGGGGGGCTCATGGGAGCTGAGGGGGAGTTGAGGGCACTGGGAGGTCTGGGGTCACTGAGGGTGTTGGGCACTGGGAGGGGTTGGGGGGGGCACAGGGGGTGTGGGGGCAATGGGGGGGTCATGGGGGGCATTGAGGGGGAGTGGGGAGCATTGAGGGGGTTTTGGGGGTCCCCTCCCCAAAACGAGTGAGGGGGGACAAGGGGGGGGTCTGTGGAGGGGGGGAACCCACACCTCAAAACAGCCGGAGGGGAGCAAGGGAAGGGCACCCTTATTGGGGGGGGGGGCATAGGGGGGCATTGGGGGGTGGGGGGTTTGGGGATGCTGAAGGGATAGGGGTTCGAGAGGTGGGGGGCACAGGGGCTTCAGGGGGCCCCCTCCCCATGAGGGGGTCATGGGGGGCTGGGGGGGAGTGGGGGACACTGGGGGGGTTTGGAGGGCCCCCTCCCCAAAAGGGCTGGGGGGGGTGTTGGGGGTGGAAGAGACATGGGAGGCACTAGGGACGTTTTGGGGGGCACCCCCTCAGATTGGGGAGGGGGAATCAAGCAAGGGGAAGGGGGGGCCCTGGGGGTTTGGGGGGGGAGGGGCCTCCTGAAATTGAGGGGGGCGCAAGGGGGAGTTTGGAGGGGGCAAGATTGATGGGGGGGGGCACAAGGGGTGCAGGTGTCCCTGTGGGGGGCGGGGGGGGGCACATACAGGGCAGCAGGATGAAACATCCCCCCCCCCAACGGTCGATGAGGGGGTGCTCACCCCATCCCTGCCCTCCCCCACACCCACCCAGTGGTGCCGCAGCCCCCCCGGAATCTCGGGGTGCTGAGGAGGGGACAGCTCTGGCTCGAGGTGGCCTGGGAGCCCGGGGCCAGCGGGGGGGTGTCCCCCCCCCGCCACTGCACTGTCCAGGTGAGGCGGGGCTTGGGGGGGCCGGGGGGAGGGAGGAGGGGGATGACATGGGAGGGGGGAATGGAGGGAATTGAGGGGGCAGGGGACACGGCGGGGGGAATCGTGGGGTGTGGGGGCGGGGGGGGCACGGTAAGGGGGGGGCAGTGGGGACAGGGGGGGGACAATGGGGGGTGTCGGGGGCAATGGGGGTGTGGGGGGACACGGGACGTGGGGGGCAATGGAGGGCCATGGGGGGCAATAGGGGTGTGGGGGGCAATGGGGACATGGGGGGGTAATGGGGGGGCAGTGGGGACCAATGGAGCCATGGGGGGGGGCAGGGTTGGTCAGGTGTCCCCAGTATTGGAGTCCCCAGTTATGGGTTCCCCAATGTTGGGTTGCCCATGGGGTCAAGGTCTCCCTCAGTCGGGGTCCCAATTGTTGGGCTTCCCCAGGTCAGAGTCCCCGATATTGGGGTGTCCATGAGGCTGGGGTGTCCCCAGTTTCGGGGTCTTTAGTGCTGGGGTCCCCACAGTGTTGGGGTGCCCATGGGGTCAGGTGTCTCCAATTTCGGGGTCCCCCTGCTGTGTCCCCGCAGGCGGTGGCCGAGGCTGAGGTGCTGGGGGGGCTCTACAGCCAGGAAGTTGGGGGTCCCCCCCTTTTCCCACCGCATTGGGGGGCTCCGGCCCTTCACCCACTATCACACCCGCGTGGCCTGCGGGGGCTCCTCCTGGACCCACTGGGTGCCCATGGCCACCCTGGAGGGAGGTGAGCGGGGGAGTCCCCACGGGGCTGGGTGTGGGGGTCGCCATGGGGCTGGATGGGGGGGATCCCCATGGGGCTGGATGTGGGAGTTCCCATGGGGGGGGCAGTCTGGATGGGGAGGTCCCCATGGGGCTAGATTTGGGGGTCCCCATGGAGCTGGGTGTGGGGGTCCCCATGGGGCTGGATGAGGAGGTCCCCATGGGGCCGGGTGTGGGGGTCCCCATGGGGGGGCAGTCTGGATGGGGGCGTCCCCATGGAGCTGGGTGTGGGGTTCCCCATGGAGCTGGATGAGGGGGTCCCCATGAGGCTGGGTGTGGGGGTCCACATGGGGCTGGATTTGGGGGTCTCCATGGGGGGGCAGTCTGGATGGGGGGGGTCCCCATGGTGCTGGATTTGGAGGTCCGCATGGAGCTGGATGAGGGGGTCCCCATGGGGCTGGGTGTGGGGTCCCCATGGGGCTGGATGTGGGGGTCTCCATGGGGGGGGACAGTCTGAATGGGGGCGTCCCCATGGGGCTAACACCCCCCCCCCTCGCTGACCCCCCTTCCCCCCAGCACCGGGGGCCCCCCCCGAGAACGTCTCTGCGCAGCGGGGGGGGGGGCCGGGCACGTGTGCTCTGGGCGGCCCCGCGGGGGGGGGCTCAACGGGGAGCTCCGGGGGTACCGGTTGGGCTACAGCACCCCCCACAGCCCCGAGGTGGGACCCGCACCCCAAAAACCCCCTGAACCCCCAAATCCCCCCTGCACCCCCCCTGCACCCCAAAACCATCCTTCACACCTAACTCCTCCCAGCACCCCCCCAGCCCCGAGGTGGGACCCGCACCCCAAAACCCCCCTGAACCCAAAAATCCTCCCTGCACCCCAAAACCAACCTTCACCCAACCCCTCCCACGGCACCCTCTCCCCCCAGGCCCCGAGATGGGACCCACACCCCAAAACCCCCCCTGCACCCCAACCCCCCCTCCTGCACTCCCTCATTGCCCCTAATTATCCCCCCTTGCCCCCTGTCCCCCCAATGTCCCCCCCTTGTCCCATTGCCCTATTGCCCGCCTTTCCCTTTGCCCCCCCATTGCCCCCATCCCCCCATTGCCCCCCCTTGCCCCCAATTGTCCCCCCTTGCCCCCCATCCCCTCATTGCCCCCCCTTGTCCCCTTGCCCCCTATTGCTGCCAATTGGCCCCCATTCCCCCCATTGCCCCTCTTGCCCCACGGCCCTCCCTTTCCCCCCCAATTTCTCACCCCCTTGCCCCCCCCCATTGCCCCCTCATTCCCCCCCCCCCACCCGTTTCTGCCCCCCAGGTGGTGCTGGACGTGGGGCTGGTGCAGGAGGCGACGCTGGAGCTGGCGCCGGGGGTACAGAACCTCTCGGTGCGGGTGGCGCCCTACACCGGGGGGGGGGACGGACCCTGGAGCCCCCCCGCTGCTGCTGCCGCCCCGTGAGAGACCCCAGCCCGGCCTGTCCCGTCCTATCCCATCCCATCCCATCCCATCCCATCCCATCCCATCCCATCCCATCCCATCCCATCCCCATCCTGTTCCATCCCCACCCCATCCCCTCCCATCCCATTCCCATTCCATTCCACACCATCCCATCCCATCCCATCCTGTCCCATCTCATCTCCATCCCATCCCCTCCCGTTCCATCCCCATCTCATTCCATCCTCATCTCATCCCATCCCCTCCCGTTCCATCCACATCCCATCCCATCCCATCCCATCTCATCTCATCTCATCTCATCTCATCTCATCTCATCTCATCTCATCTCATCTCATCTCATCTCATCTCATCTCATCCCGTCCCATCCCATCCCGTCCCATCCCCATCCCATTCCATCCCCAACACATCCCATCCCATCCCATCCCCTCCCATCCCATTCCCATTCCATTCCACCCCATCCCATCCCATCCCATCCCATCCCATCCCATCCCATCCCATCCCATCCCATCCCATCCCATCCCATCCCATTGTCCCCCCTCCTCACTGTCCACTCTCCCCACAGCTGGAGAGGCCCCACTGGAGACCCAGCTGGGT
The DNA here is from genome assembly GCA_033558185.1 of Dromococcyx pavoninus. Taxonomy (NCBI): domain Eukaryota; kingdom Metazoa; phylum Chordata; class Aves; order Cuculiformes; family Neomorphidae; genus Dromococcyx; species Dromococcyx pavoninus. Next base: position 5,921 of record JAUMJL010001336.1, on the reverse strand, counting down.
GAGGAACCTATGGGAATGGGATGGGTTGGGAATGGGATGGGTTGGGGATGGGATGGGATGGGATGGGATGGGATGGGATGGGATGGGATGGGATGGAGGGGAGGGGATGGGATGGGAGGGGAGGGGATTGGTGGGGATGGGATGGTGATTGGTGGGGATGGGATGTGTTGGGGATGGAATGGGATGGGGATGGGACGGGATGGGATGGGGTGGGACTGGGGTGGGCTGGGCTGGGCCGGGATAATCCCGCTGTCCCCGCAGTGCTCCCGGCTCCGAGCCTGCCCGGGGGTGCTTGGGTGGCCCTGCTGGCCCTGGCGTTACTCCTGCCCCTCGCCCTGGCCGGGGTCGCCCTCGCCGCGCGGCGCCGCCACAAGGAGACGCGATTCGGGTGAGCGGGGAGAGCTCGGGCTGGGCGAGGAAGGGGGGGACGGGGAGGTCCCCAACCCCGGTGACACCCCCCCTTGTGTCCCCCCTCCGTGTCCCCAGGGAGGCCTTCGCAGCGCGGGGGGAACCGGCTGTGGAATTCCATGTGCGGAGCTCCTACAGCCGCCGCTCGGCCCAGGCCACGCGTGAGTGGCACCGCTGTCCGTCTGTCCCCCTGCCCCCTGTCCCTCTGTCCCCCTGTCTCCCGGGGGGGGTGACACCCCTGTTCCCGTGTCCCGGGGGGTGACACCCCTGTTCCAACGTTCCCTGGGGGGTGTGACACCCCTGTCCCCTGTGTCCCGGGGGGGTGACACCCCTGTCCCCCCCCCAGTGAACAGTTTGGGGATCAGTGAGGACCTGAAGGAAAAGCTCCGCGATGTCCTGGTTGAGCGGCACCGGGTGGCTCTGGGCAAGACCCTGGGCGAGGGTGGGTGCTGGGAGTGCTGCCGCACCCCCCCCTCACTTACCAGACCCCCCTATATCTGGGAGGATTCCCCCCCCCTCCCCATGAGCCCCCCCCAAAGCCCCTTTCCCACAGGGGAGTTTGGCTCCGTCGTGGAGGGGCAGCTCCACCAGGACAACCGGGTCCTCAAAGTGGCTGTCAAGACTATGAAGAGTGAGTGCCCCCCACCCCCTTTTTTGGGGGGGACTTCCCCCCCCCCCAAATCCCCTCTGACTCCCCCCCTTTTTCCCCTCCCAGTCGCAATCTGCACGAGGGGGGAGCTCGAGGACTTCCTGAGCGAGGCCGTCTGTATGAAGGACTTTGACCACCCCAACGTCATGAAACTCATTGGTGAGGGCCCCCCCCGAACCCCCAGGGCACCCCCAGGGCACCCATGAGGTGGGGGGCAGCCCCCTGACACCCACCCCCCAAGAGCACCACAGGGACCCCAATGGGGTGGGGGGACCTCTGGGAGTCCTCTGACATCACCAGAGAACAACGGGGATGCCCATGGGGTGGGGGAACCTTCATGGGGCGGGGGGACACCCATGGGGTGAGAGGTGTTCCCCCCCGAGCACCACAGAGACCCCTGGGATCCCCATGGGGTGGGCGGACCCCTGGGAGCCATGTGGGGATGGGGGATTCCCCCCTCCAAAACCCCCAGAGCACCACAGGCACCCCCATGGGGAGGGGGGTAGCCCCCTGATCCCCCACCCCCACCTCGAGCACTGCAGGGACCCCCATAGGGCAGGGAGAACCCTGGGACCCCCCTGACTCCCCCAGACCACCATGGGGACCCCCATGGGGTGGTCGGACCCCTGGGAGCCCCAGGGGAATAGGGAGTCTCACCTGAACCCCAAGACCATCACTGGGACCCCATGGGTTGGGGGGATCCCTGGAAGCCATATGGGGAGGGGGCATCTCCCCCCAGGAGCCCCTTGGCAGGGGGAAGGGGTTGCTGGGCCCCCAAAGTAGAGGGGAAAGACCCCAATGGGGAGCAGGGGACAGATGGAGGGGCTGCACCCCGAGTTAGTGTGTACACCCCTTTTTGGGGTCTGCACCCCAAATTAGGGCCTCCCCTCTGTATTGGGGTCTGCACCCCAAATTAGTGTGTGCACCCCAATAGGGCTCTGCACCCCACATTAGGATCCCCCCCATTTTTGGGGTCTGCACCCCTTACTGGGGTCTGCACCCCAGATTGACATCTGCAGCCCAAGTTGTTGTGTGCACCCCAGATTTGTGGTTGCACCCAGATTGGGGTCTCCCCCCATTTTGGGGTCTGCCCCCCAGATTATGGTCTGCACCCCAAATTAGTGTCTGCACCCCAGTAGGGCTCTGCACCCCAGATTAGGGCCTCCCCTCATTTTGGGGTCTGCACCCCTTATTGGAGTCTGCACCCTTGATTTGTGGCTGCACCCCAGATTTGGTACTCCCCTGTATTGGGGTTGCACCCCTTATTGGGGTCTGCACCCCAAATTAGTGTGTGCACCCCAATAGAGCTCTGCACCCCAGATCGGTGTCTCCCCCCATATTGGGGTCTGCACCCTAGATTGATGTCTGCACCCCAAATTAGTGTGTGCACCCCAATAGGGTGCTGCACCCCAAATTGGGGTCTCGCCCCAGATTGGGGTCTGCACCCCAACTTGCTGTGTGCATCCCCATTGGGATCTGCAACCCAGATTAGGGTCTCCCCCCATATTGGGGTTGTACCCCTTATTGGGGTCTGCACCCCAAATTAGTGTGTGCAACTCAATAGGGTGCTGCACCCTAGATTGGGGTCTCCCCCTATTTTGGGGTCTGCACCCCAGATTATGGTCTGCACCCCAAATTAATGTGTGCACCCCAATAGGGTGCTGCACCCCATATTGGGGTCTCCCCCCAGATTGGGGTCTGCACCCCATATTGGGGTCTCCCACCCTTTTGGGGTCTGCACCCCAGATTTGTGGCTGCACCCAGATGGGGGTCTCCCCATTTATTAGAGTCTGCACCCCAATAGGGCTCTGCACCCCAGATTGGGGTCTCCCCTCATTTTGGGATCTGCACCCCAAACTGGTGTGTGCACTCCTTTTTGGGGTCTGCACCCCAGATTTGTGGCTGCACCCCAGATTTGGGTCTCCCCTGTATTTGAGGTTGTACCCCTTATTGGGATCTGCACCCCAAATTAGTGTGTGCACCCCAATAGGGTGCTGCACCCCATATTGGGGTCTCCCCCCAGATTGGGGTCTGCACCCCAACTTGCTGTGTGCACCCCCATTGGGATCTGCACCCAGGATGTGGGTCGCCCCCCCATGTTGGGGTCCCGGGGAGGGAGGGGGGGTCTCACGGCTGACACCCCCACCTCCCCCAGGGGTTTGTCTGCAGAGTTGGGGTGCTGAGGGGCTCCCCGCACCCGTTGTCCTCCTGCCCTTCATGAAGCACGGGGACCTGCACAGCTTCCTCCTGCGCTGCCGCCTGGGGGACTCCCCGTGGTCAGTGGGTGGGGGGCTGCGGGGGGCTTGGGGGTCCGGGGGGGGCTGGAGGGCTCAGGGAGGGTGGGAGAGCCGGGTGGGGGGCTGGGGGGCTCAGGGAGGGTGGGGTTCTCGGGAGTTCCGGGGGTGCTGGTGGGTTGGGGGGCTCAGGGAGGGTGGGAGAGCCGAGGAGGGCTGGGGGGCTCAGGGCGGGTGGGGGTCCAGGGAATTCTGGGAGTGCTGGTGGGTTGGGGGGCTCAGGGCGGGTGGGGGTCCAGGGAATTCTGGGAGTGCTGGTGGGTTGGGGGGCTCAGGGTGGGTGGGGGTCCCGGGAGTTCTGGGGGTGCTGGTGGATTGGGGGGCTCAGGGCGGGTGGGGGGTCCCGGGGGTTCTGGGAGTGCTGGTGGGTTGGGGGGCTCAGGGAGGGTGGGGATCCAGGGAATTCTGGGGGTGCTGGTGGGTTGGGGGGCTCAGGGAGGGTGGGGGGTCCGGGGAATTCTGGGAGTGCTGGTGGGTTGAGGGGCTCAGGGAGGGTGGGGGGGTCCCGGGGATTCCGGGGGTGCTGGTGGGTTGGGGGGCTCAGGGAGGGTGGGGGTCCCGGGGGTTCCGGGGGTGCTGGTGGGTTGGGGGGCTCAGGGAGGCTGGGAGGTCATGAGGGGTCGGGGGGACCAGGGGGACTCTGGGGGGCTCGAGGGGTTCAGGGGGATCTGGGGAACCTGGCGGTCCTGGAGGTCCCTGGGGGGTGTTTTTGGGGGGCTCCAGAGGGGTGTTTGGGGGGGGCCTGGGGGGTCCGGGGCGGTGTTTGGGAGGGTCCCAGAGGGTGTTTAGGGAGGTCCCTTAGGGAGGGTCTCGGGGTGTGTTTGGGGGGGGTCCCGGGGGGTGTTTGGTGGGGGGGGCCAGGGTGCTTGGGGGAGTGTTTGGGGGGGTCTCGGGAGGGGTCCCTGGAGGTGTTTGGGGGAGTTGTGGGCGTTGCCTGGAGGGGTCCCGGGGGGTGCTTGAGGGGGAGGTGTCCTGGGAGGTGTTGGGGGGGTCCCTGGGCGATCCAGGGGAATGATGGGGGGGGGATCCTGGGGGTGTTTGGGGGTCCCTGGGAGTTCGCGGGAGCTGTTTGGGAGGGTCCCGGGGGTGTTTAGAGGGGGGTCCCCAGGGGATCTTGGGGAGATCTTTGGGGGGGTTCCAGGGGGATCCCGGGTGTGTTTGGGAGGGGTCTCGGGAGGTGTTTTGGGGTGGTCCGGGAGGCGTTTGAGGGGGTCCCTCGGGGGGGGGGGGGTCCCTGGGGGATCCGGGGGGTGTTTGGGGAGGGTCCCGGGAGTGTTTAGAGGAGGGTCCCTGGCGGGTACCTTGGGGAGATCTTTGGGGGGGTTCCAGGAGGATCCCGGGGGTGTTTGGGGGTGGTCCCGGGAGGCGTTTCAGGGGGTCTCTCGTGGAGGTCCCTGGGGGATCCCGGGGGGTGTTTCGGGAGGGTCCCGGGGGGTGTTTAGAGGGGGGTCCCTGGGGGGTACCTTGGGAGATCTTTGGGGGGGTTCCAGGGGGATCCAGGGGGTGTTTGGGAGGGATCTCGGGAGGTGTTTGGAGGGGTCCCGGGAGTGTTTGGGGGTGGTCCCGGGAAGCGTTTGGGGGGTTCCCTCGAGGGAAGGGGGTCCCCAGGGGATCCCGGGCGGTGCCTGGGGCGCTGACGGGGCCCCCCCAGGCGCTGCCCCCCGCAGGCTGGTGGGGTTCATGGTGGATGTGGCGGCCGGGATGCGGTACCTGAGCCAGAGGAGCTTCGTGCACAGAGACCTCGCGGCGAGGAACTGCATGTGGGGAGGGGGGGCCCTGGGGGGGGGGGCGGGGGGGGGGGCTTGGGAGGGGGGATGGGGCGATATGGGGGGCAGGTGGGGAGAATCGAGGCACAGAGGTGATGGGGGACACAGGCGGGGGGGGCTGGGGTGGCCATGGGGGTGGCATGGGGGCGTGTGGGTGTGGGGTGAGGGGAATGGGGGGAGATGGAGGGAATGGGGGGACGTGAGGGGTGGGGGATGAGGGATGGGGGGATGGGGCGGAGGGGAAGAGGGGGATTGGGGGACATAGGGGGCACAAGGGGGGTGGGAGGATGGGGAAAAGGGGGGAATGGAGGGCATTGGGGAATGGGGGGAGGATGGGGGACCTGGGGGGCATTGGGGACATGGGGATGGGACGAGGATGGGGATGGGAATGGGAATGGAATGGGAATGGGAATGGGAATGGGATTGGGACGGGACGGGACGGGACGGGACGGGACGGGACGGGGCGGGATGGGATGGGGTGGGACGGAACGGAACGGAACGGGGAGGGACGGGGATGGGGCGGGGTGGGACGGGGGGTGGGATGGGATGGGATGGGGTGGGGTGGGGCGGGGCGGGCGGGATGGGATGGGCTGCGATGGGGTGGGATGGTGAGCAGATGCCCCGGTGCCCCCCAGGCTGGACGAGCACCTGCGGGTCCTGGTGGCCGATTCGGGCTGGCCAAGCGGGTCGGGGGGGGGCAGTACTACCGGCAGGGCCGCGGCGCCCCCGTTCCCGTCAAGTGGGTGGCCCTGGAGAGCCTCTCCGACCGCCTCTACACCACCAAGAGCGACGTGGTGAGTGACC